>JAGDQP010067304.1:0-11168 GCA_022664845.1 Lepisma saccharinum
TCTGTTCGAACACTTTCTTGTGAGTGTCCACTTGAAATAGTGTTACTTGTGAGCTAAGGTCTTTCGGTCCACAGTACTGATAAACGATTTTGTTATTACTTATTTGAACTGTGATTTAAGTTCATCTTCATCAGGCATGTAATTTTAAAGGACGGGCCTACTATTAACCTGGGATCCGAACCACGAGCGGGTTCTCTGTCGCGGGCAGAATACTAGTGCAGGGACTTACACGCAAAAGCATTAGAGGGTGAAAAATATGAGCTCTTGGAAAGAAGTTTGGCATTAAGCTCTTTTTCAAAGATTACCATTTATATTTATAAACGGGAACTACCAAAATGAAACATAATATATGTACCTGAGAGCTAGAATAACGTAAGTCAAATTTGAGCTAAAACGTGATATATAGAGAGTTTTGAACAGCAGTGGGAAAGTTTGAAATATTGGTTGCTCAATTCTTGTTGTAAACTTGTTAATAATGTGAATAAGTCTATGTTTGTAGTTTGTCCATTTAGTTTCTATGTGAAAGGAAGTCGTTTATTTCTTTTTTTCTCGAAGAGAAGGATTTGTGACTTACGCGCCTCTTTCTCTCAGGTACAGATATTATACTTAACTAAGAATGACTATAAAGATATACTCGCTGTAAAGCCAATAAATTAATATCATTTCATTAGAAGCACAATTTAGTTGTTTAACAAATGCTGAGTTTCAATATTTTAATTTTTTTCTTTCAGATAAAAAGTTTTTAGATGGAATTTTCCACAACCATTGCTTTCGTATAAGTAGTGTTTTATAATACATGAGTAGGAGGATTGGAAATCCGCGTTCTTTTTCTATTTAAGAGTAAAGGAACCTTCATAGTTGGTGTGTGTGTGTGTTATTTTAGTGAACATGTCCCTACAACATTGAATGAGACAGCATCCGTGGTACATTCGTTGGTGGTTCAGCTTGACACGCCCTGATGCAACGACGAAGCCAGTTTGTTGCATACATTAACATTTGTTGAAAGAAAGAGGTATTTGACAGACACCAATATATTGATTCTATATACTTTTTCTTCAACAAAAACACGTGTCAAAATAGTTACGAAATATGTAACAGGTCACATAACATGCCCTTCTTCAAGGTCGAAATATAGAAAGCTCTGTTGATGGAAATATTTGAGGAACTACTATGATAAATGTATTTATATAACCTGTAAAATGTCCATTTGCGCATTCAAATTTTGCTTTTAGTTTGAATTCTGATTAACGATCTAAACAAACTGGTGAGCTTCTTTGGACGATACCCACAGCTTTTGTTAAAATGAACTCCAAACTCCTTCTTTTAATGGACCCCTATCGTGTGTGAACCCTTGACTACGCAAGTTCAAATTTCAGTTTTAAATGGAAATTTCTGCCTGCTTTTAACACATCTATATTCATATGTTCATTCGTATCAATAACTATAGTTACTTCGATATTTTTCAAACATTATGTACATATGAATGTGAACCTATATATGTGAGCCTATTACTACAAGATAATAGTGAGTTCCAAATAAAGATAATCCACGATCCATACACTATTCATTTATTTAAGCTGCATTGCAGAGTGGAAATGATATTTACGGCCAAGTCCCGTCCAAAGTTTGGTGGACTACTCAAACAACTAGTAACCAGAATTTTCCTATTTCATTTTCGAGTAGTTGGTTTCCACAACAGATGTAAAATGATAGAACATTTTCTTTTAAATTAAAATTCACCAGCAAATACGTCAGTCCAAAAGACATTTTGACACTATGAGCGCCAAAATAAACAGACTACATTCTAAATTGTTTTCATGCTTTCATATATGCTTTCTTAAAATCAATGAATAACTGGTGAACAGTCCCATTGTATTCCCATTTCTTCTCTAAGATGTCTCAAGGCGAAAATCTGGTCCAACGTGGATCTATTTTTTCTAAGTCCACATTGGCGATCTCCAATTATTTCATCTACGTATACGCTTAGGCGAATTAGCAGGATAGTAATCAGTACTTTGTCACATATTGAAAGTAATGAGATTCCGCATTAATTATTACGGTCAGATTTATCGCCTTTTTTATAAACCGGAAATATTATTGAGTTTTCTATTCCTTTGGAAGCTCCTTCTGTTAGCAGAGAAAATGCAGTATACAGTTAAAAAGCTTTTGAATGGCTTATTTTCAATATGATAATTCAAGGTACAATTCGTTTTTATTTTTGTTATTGAGGGAAACCTGAGGAACCGAAATCAGGTCCCAGGAATCAAGCCCGAAAACTCTCCATTACGAAGAGAACAAGTTTTTGCATACGTTTGCTCCAGTGAAGACGTGTTTAACACTGCTCACATCCTATCAGAATATAAAATCAACGGATTCTATTTTCTTCCATTGTTGTTAGCAGATATTGACCTCTGGTCCTTTCGAGTTAATTGCTGAAGCTTGGGCTAGTTGCACTCTTGAACTGACCAAAACAAAAAGGACAAAGGCAGTGAGAATAATTGCAGGTGGAACGTGCGAAACGTCCTTTCTAACACGAGAGCACGTCTTGGCTTTCATCACGACAATTGCAGTCGGCCGCCTCCATCAAGGAAGTCATTAACTGCATGCTACCTAAAATACAATTGCCCCACCTCCGTGTACAACATACCTTTATATGATTCGAGTTTTTACCTCTGCTTCTTTACTCTTCTCTCATCTCAGTGCAATTCATTAAAACAAATAATTACAGCGAGAGTGCTGAAATAGCTTAGATGTCCTTCTTTTATTTTACAAAGATTTGCTTTAATTATTAAGACAAGGCAAGGACTTAACGACAATTGAATTGTTGGTCAAGAGTAAAACTCTGCAGTGGTACAGGCAGAGGAAAGAAATAATCATGTGATGTTCAAGGTGCATAAAAAGGATTTATGTCTTTCCATTTATTTTTTCCCCTCTTTGTGACTGAACACCTGCCTGAATATAAAGAAGAAGTGTCAGTAATAACCGCATGTACATCGTAAGTTTTATTAAATAATAAATGTTGTACGTTATACATATAAACTATCATTACTTCATATTTTGCAAAACTTTATTGTAAATTCAAACTTTATTGTCAATTACAGCGACTTACAGCTTCTACTCATATTAATCTGTGACTAACAACTGTGTTTATTGAATAGAAAATCGAGTTGGAAGCGGTCTAGTATTTCTACTTGTTTCTGGATATCATTTACGTACTGGAACGGAGTAGAGAACCACGAAGAATATGATTTATATACATTCAAAGTACACAGGTTACCACAGAAGTTTTCCCAATTCAAAATTCTAATATTTTAAAACCATTAATACCCGATAACTTACTTTTCCTTGTTTTATCATTTTGTTTTAATTCTAGCTGTAGTGCAATTTCCACGCTACTACAAAAGATTATGGCGTGAATTCAAAGACCCGATCAAGAATATTCCCACAATTCAGAAGCCAAGGAAGTGAGGAAAAGGACATATCACGCGAACAAAAAATGAATTGATTTGTGTGTTTTTTGGTGATTTAAAAAAAGCATTCTATTTATGTACCGTAGACATTTCAGGATCGCGGGGTAGGATGGGGGAGAGGATGTTGGTAGATAGTTGTCCAGGGCCTAGTTAGTAGGTACTGTCCCGTCATTTGCCAGGCGCAACTGACAAAAAAGCCTGGTAAAACCTCAGTTTGGGTGGGCGGCCAGTGGGATCGTTCCCAGAACCATCCCATTGGAAAGCCAACGCTCTATCCTGGAAAGACACCTGTGTTGCCCTGTCGCATCCTCCCAAGGAATCTCGACCCACCTATTAACCAACCTCACGGATCTCCTCCCAGTTCTCATCTACCTGAACACACAGATATAGGTAATAATCTTTGCAGTTAAATGCAAACAGGGATAAAGCATGAGAATTCAAATATCATACTCTTACTTATTATATTTTACATTTTCAAGAAAGAGTCTATTCCATATTGTACTGGAGTTTGAACGAAGCAACAAATCTTTTCTCAAGTTGGTGTGTGATGGAAAAATACCGAAGATAACAACAAGGACAAAACGTACATTAACAAGGAAACTTGGTGGACTTCAGCCAAACGCGAGATTTAATTTCTCAATAGAAACTAAGCAACCACGCGCCATGGTCCCGCACAATCCGGTTATATCCTTGTTTTTGTGCAAGCCCGTATGCACTATACCACACATGTTTCAAAACGTGAGCTGTTGGTAAATCAGAATAATTAGGATTCTTCTAGCTATCTGGCTGTCTTCAATTTTGTAGTAATAGCATCTATTTTGGTACTAGTTACAAACTAGAGACGAGCTTTCATTTACAAACTACTGACTACTAAGTTCTTAAACGCCAACTTAATTCGAACTGAAAGTGCTCGCTCTTTATTACCAAGAGCTCACAACTTTCACTTCAGCTTCTTGTATATAGTGATTGTGTGTTAATCTGTTATTTGTGGGAAATAGTGGTGTCAATAAAAGTACTGTGCAACAAATTAACTTCTGTCGACTGCTTCTTTCTGTAAGCTGAGATACCTAGAGTGTTTTCTCCTAGGTCTACGTGGAAGCCAACCAGCGACCGTCAAACATCCTCCGAAGATTGACCGCTCGAAGCCTGTCTGCTACATCAGTTCTCTGCTATACCAGGCGAGCTTTAATCCACTACAGCTCTAGTAACATGTTTTATGTTTTTAACTGATCAACTGATATCCTCTGTGTTTTCCTGTAGCAACTATGATTCACTTATAACTAAAACACATTCACAAATATCCATACCCATGGCGGAATTTGAACCCATGTCCTTGGAGAAGGTGACCTGCTTCCTCAGACCTTACACCTAGATACGCTATCAATCAAGCTACGGTCGTTCGGTATTACTTTGGTCTTGTGTCTGTACGATCAAATGATGTAATGTCTACCTAATGTATGAGAATTTACTGTATGATTTGTGTGCTGCATAAATGTTACTGTATGGCTTAATTTATATACTCTTTGTCTTTGCTCTGTATGATCAATGCCCAATGTGCTACGTTGGCTATGGAATATGTAGTAGAGTGGGCCGATTTTTTTCAGATATTGGGGTTCAAGTTGCCATCAAAAGTTGTTCATTGCTACCAAATAAAACCATGCCAAGTATGGCCGTCCTAAAACAATATTTAACCGGGCCCCTGGACCACTAAAAGGATCTATTGTTTTTTGCAAAATAAGGAATAAAAATATTATGCAAGTTTCCACATTTTGGTGTTCGAGTCGTTATGAAAAGTTGCAAATTGGTACGAAATTTGGCCATGTCAAATATGGCCATTCTTGGCTGTCAAGCGTTTTTGGCCGTTTTCAAACTAAAATTATCGCGGGCTGAGGGGACCGGCTAGATATTTTTGATCCGGCTGTGTTTCGGCGAGCAAACATAACGTAACATTCTACAACTTTTGCACGCAGCTCAAACTCAAATTAAAAAAAAGTCGGTCGTTTTGAGGCCTCCGAAAAAGAATTGTTAAAAGTTGTGTTAAGTACCGTGCAAAAGTTATAGAATATTATGTTATGTTATGTTTGGTCATCCCAAACACAGTCGGATCAAAAAATATTTAGCCGGCCTCTCAGCCCGCGAAAATTTTAGTTTGAAAACAGCCCAAAACGCTTGACGGCCAAGAAGGCTCACATTTGACATGGCTAAATTTCGTACCAATCCGTAACTTTTCATAACTACTCGAACCCCACAATGTGGAAACTTGTATAATAACTTTATTCCTTATTTTGCAAAAAACAATGGGGACGTTTAGGAGTCCGGTTAAATATTGTTTTAGGACGGCCATATTTGGCATGGCTTTATTTGGTACCAATGCAAAACTTTTGATGACAACTCGAACCCCAATATCTGAAAAACAATTCGGCCCACCCTAGTATGTAGATCATGTCTATTTTGTCTATGGATTTATTGCCTACTACTGTATGGCTTATTACTTGCTCTACGACCTATGGTTACATGCTCATCTTCTCTCTAGAATATATCAGTATGTCTTATGTGTTGAATGACGTATGGCTACATGTAGGGTTACCTACGTCCGTATTTTAAAGGCTCTGTCCTTGTCCGTACCGTACTTCTCAAAAATTAAATAGTACTTTTCACTTAATTAGTTGTTGAATGTTAATTACGTACAGCATTTTGAACCCAAATATTTCCACAAATGCACATAACGCCATTTATAAAACTTTTGAGTTGCACACGAATGCAAATTGTTTCTACAGCCTTAAACTGTGGTATCGCCTAGTATTTGTTAGAAGCCCAGCAATGTTTTAGAAATACAAGCGTGTAAAACATGTAAATAGTGTGTATTTCATTTTGGTGTCGCAAGTAATTCTTCGGAGTTTCATTCGATTTAAATAAATGGTCTTTAAGCTAATTTGTCCGTATTTAGTCCGCAAATATTATGGTACTACATGATGTGTACTTTAGGTCTGTTACTACATTTTTTACATGGTCATATACCTTAGGTACTCTACAGACTGTATCTTTATGGACTATTACAGTATGATATAGTACTGCATGGCTTAACTATTATATAGACTATGCATATATATGCTAGGCAGATTAGGTCGTTCTGATGTTGAGATATCTCTTAAGTTCCAACACGACAAGATAAACGTACAATATATATATATATATATATATATATATATATATATATATTAAAGAAGATATGTGGATACCCGAATGTGAGAGGCCAGGTATGCGAACCAAAGATGAACCGATGGTGATTTACCATTAACCTTCTGTGGGATAGAGTTTATGCTTAGGATGAGACATAGAGTTTTAAATAGAATACAATGTAAGGAGGGTAACCACGTATGTAGTGAGGCGACATATCAAATCTTTGAAGGATTTCTTATCTGCTATTTACAACAGTCTCCATCTTGTTATAGAGTGTAGCAGATAAAACAAGTTTAACATTCATAAAGAAATCATTAAAAATGATTTGCCTTACACCAAATTAAGAATAAGTATATATGGTATGATAGAACCAAATTTTCATAAATCACAAAATTTGAACTAAATATTTTAGACCTTAAGAATATAGCATTTAAATCCACCGTACAATTTTAATTTTTTCACCTACTAGTTACGTTAAGTTGTCTACATAACATACGTACGTACATATGAAACAAATAAATACGTATTTAAAATAAGCTTTACTAAGTCGAGCATTATATTTCAATGTACATTTGGTGTATGTTTAAATTAAATTAGTGATGACATGCGCTATTTTATAATGTAATTGTATATAGAGACACTACAGATTAAATCAAAGTAATAAGAAATGGCAATTGATTTGATTTAGAAATACTTAAATTTGCTCACAAAACATATCATAAACTGTATTATATACTTGTGTGCCGTATGATATAAGAAACAAAGTGTTCAATGCGATTCCACTAACAATGACGAAAACTACAAAGGTTTCTTAATGGCATATCAAGGTTTAGTGAGTTAATTAATGGCATCGAAGTCATTTGAGCAACTGAATTTTTTTAATAGGTTGACAATACTGTCAACTGGGCTTCTTAGGGACGAAAATATCCACATTATTTCTATTGTGTCGAATAATATTTATGGCAAGTTTAGTATGGAAACATATAAAAGTATGAAAGCATTTTTTTAAAAATGAAAGTATGTTGGCAACACTGATAGCTCGGGCTATTGGGGACGTCAACACCAACGTATTTATCTGTTGTGCAGAATAATGTTTATATTAAGTTTGGTGCAGATACTTATAATGGAATGAGCACAATTTGACAAATCAAATTATAAAGAAAATGGATTGACAATACTGACAACTGGGTTACTTGGGGACACGGATACACACAGTATAGTTCTATTGCGTCGAATAATGTTGATGCGAAGTTTGATGCGGATACATAAACGGAGTGGAAGCAACATGAAAATTGGATTTTAAAATAATAGGTTGGCAACACCGACCCGCTGTACTAAACAAGACGCTTCCCGCGGCTCTGACCTACCCCTACCTTGTTTCCAATGATGTCACAACCATCTCTCAATATATTGTGGTTCGTGAGCTATATTTCTTTACGCGACAAGCAAAGCGAAGATATCATGTCGTCATTCTGGCAGATGTCACTAACTCCAAATTTTCCGTGGGCTGAGGTGGCTCAGTGGTAGAGCTCTCATCTCTTGTGCTGGGGTACTTCGGTTCTATCCCTGCTTGTTTCTTGTGGGCTTTTTGGTGGACAAACATCGTGTCCATATATTTTCTCAGGGTTCTCGCTTTCCTCCCACTTTCTTCATTCCACCAATTCTCCCATCATCATCCATGAACCCTGACCCAAAGTTGTCCAAAGACCTTACAAATTAAATTTTTAAAAATTCAAACTTCGCTGTGTTGAGTTATGGAAAAGAAAGGACACTTTATAGGCAGGCAGAACTAACTACACCATTTGCCCTTTGTTGCAAAGTTCATGGAAACTATTGGCAATATCAGATAGTCGTTGCTGCCTATTAAGCATGTTTCTCTCACTAAGTAATGTCTATAACTCAACCTAGAGAAATTTGGAGTTCGTCGACGACGATAAGGATCTTTATCGTTAGCTATACCACTATAAAAGGGCCTAAAATGTTCATAATTAGTCGTTAATGTACAGCTGTTGACCGATACACTAAATTTGAAATATCTTCAACTAAAAATCTATCTTTTCTACTAACAAATTTGATTTCTTTAAATTGTTCTCATGGTGGTGAACGAACCATATTTCTTTCTTTTCATTCAGCTTTTTTTTTTTCTGAAAGTATGTTGAAAGTAAAGGACATGTATTTATCAATACTGTCCACATATGAACACGCTATTCTGAGAGTGCACTATGATGCACAATTTTGTCTTCTCTTCACAAGCAGAAAGTGTGGCATTAACTTCTGTAATTGAATCTGATGCAACCGACAGCTCACCTAAAGAGACTCCTTTCTTCTACTTGGCTTCGTGACTGAACATTCGATATGGTCAATTCGAAGTTGTCACTTGTTGCGCCAACCACCAGCAGCATTTTGAAGCTTCTTCCCACCCCCTTCTTCATTTCTCTATTCAATACTCTTGCAATCTTTTGACTTCGAGGAATGCATTGTCCAAAAGCAGACACCAAACCATGCATCAGATGCTTAACATGTTCTTTCATGCTTACAAATTCAGGAAGGAGCAAGAAAGATTTCAAATAAGTGCTTGGAGATTAACTTGAATGACAACCTTAGTTTATCGAGTCAGTAGTTTAGGGTGACTTGCCATGTCATTGAAGTGACAGTAAAAAGTATACACAAAAGGATTTTAAAAAATAATTTTGAGCGTTTATATTTTACTTTTGAAATTTACCGACTTGCTCCATGCAGCAGTCAGATTACCAATTTGTATTTACACAGTTTTCATTTTGAATTTGAATTAATTTATGGCATTCAGGCAGCTATAGGTCAGGCTAGGATACGGTAGAAGAAAGGATGAGGGAAGGAGTCAGTGAGAGCCTAAGTTGAAGATACCATTCTGACATTTGCCTGCTGTAACTGAGGAAGAATCCTGGGAGAACATCAGTCAGCATGGTCAAACTTAGGTCACTGGTATCGAACCCAGGAGCTCTCGAATGTGTAAGTAAAGCTCTACCAAGTGAGCTATGGCCCTTCGGTACAAACAGTTTTCGTCTTGCAACTTTTTAAAAAATATGTTGAAACGCGATATACCAACAAGTTTTCTCATTTTTCGTCGATAATTTAAAATTAAATAGAGATATTCTGATAGTTATATTTATAGACTATAAGATGTTTAGTACTTCAATAGTACGTAAAACTTATTTGACTTGAACTACATTCATAACTTCAGTGATTCTACCCCCATAAATGTTTAAATTCAACACTAAAATTACTGTTAGGATATCCCTAACGTTAATAGTAGTCACGATTTATGTGACGAGCAGAGTACACACCCTCTGAATCCCTTTAGGCAAGAAGGTTGTAACCCGCCTTTTTGCATGAAAAAGGATTGTACATGCGATGATGGTTGTCTCTATCAAATGAATATTGTTCAAAAAGATCATAAAGACATAATCTTTGCCAACATTAGTTTGATAAAGACAATAATTATTACGTGCACAACCTTTTGCGGGGGACAATGACTATGAGAGATAAATAATGCAGGATACAACCTTCTTACCTACAGGTATGCGATTAAATATGTAAATCTAAAAAAGTAACCCAGCACATAATTTCGAAGAAGGGTTCTTTCCGAGAGTTTAGGGCTAAAATCTTCTGCTAAGATCCTTCATAGTTTCAATCTCTCACAGTACAAGTATTGAATACTGGATCTTACCTATCATTACTGTCAAAATTTTACTTCCTCATTTATATCCTTCAAATTTAAATTTTCAGATTTCAATGAAGACTGTTTTCAAGCTTCTTATGGAGAATTATGAATCTTAATGAAATACAAAATTCTAATAATACAAATTGTAGCTCTTGTTGAAGCATTTACCTAATTTCTAGAAAGAAAATTACACCTACCTTTATGCTATACTTGACTTTCTAATATGTGGGAATTGGGGTACAACAACACTCGTGAGAGCCTCTTTTACATTTATCCCTCCTGATCTTTGTGACCACAGTTAAATATAAATTGGCGCGTTTCCTGTAGCAACCAGTGAAGACCAAGTTTGAAACTTTTAAATCGTTAACCCGGATGACAATGTACTGAAGTGCGCGTCTCCAGTAGCAACCAGTGCAGACCAAGTTTGAAACATTTAAATCGTTAACCTGGATGACAACGTGCTGAAGTGCGCGTTTCTAGTAGTAACCAGTGGAGACTAAGTTTGAAACATTTAAATCGTTAACCCGGATGACAATGTACTGAAGTACGCGTTTCCAGTAGCAAAATATCAGAATCAACTTTCGTAATCGTATCATTATACTGCCTCTGAGCACGATTCAAAGTGAAAATTTATGCATATCTACTTTTGAACCCTTGGGATAAAATAGTGATGTGAGTCTGCCTCTTCTTCTTGGAACATTAAAACATAAATTGCCAACCAAATAATTACAATCAATAATATCATTTAAAATTTTATCCAATATTACACGGTCGGTTAAATCTCGCCTATTCTTAAGTTTTGTCACATTAAATATTTT
>JAGDQP010067306.1:0-11167 GCA_022664845.1 Lepisma saccharinum
TATAAATGCAAAGCCCTAGTCGTTCCTAAGTTATAAATTGACCCTACAATCTCCAGACCTGTCCCTGCTGTATGATCTATAGCTTTATATACACGTTTGAATTCGTCTCGCCGAGACCTTTCCAACGACACATCAACCACTTTCCTTGTCCTAGTAGTTTCTGAGTTGAAATGTTGTCGACGGAGCGGTTCTATAAGACATCACAGCACTTGGTGTTGAATCCTAAAAATAATATGCCATGCATCGTATTTGTAAAAAATGTTGTTAGCAGAAGAACTGAGCTTATGAAAGTGTTATAGCTTAACATTAATCTTGTAGAATGAATGCCTAATAACCCCGTTGCCAACATGAATATTGATAGTTGATTATACTTGTTGATTTAAGAACAAAGTCTAGGTCGAGCTCAAAGAATGTATTCAAAAGAAGAAATAAGAAATACAAAAGAACTCCGAAGTAACATGAAATTTACGTTGAAAACAACGGATGCTATGATAATTTGTTTGTGATTACAGCTTATGATTCGTAGTGAATGATGTTAAATGATTTCTATTAATGATAGGAGATATGTTGTTCAACACGCCATTGTTAATGACTTAGGAGATAATCTACCAATCATATTATGAGTATTTATGGCTTCGTTGTATGATCGCGATTATGAATTAATGATCTAATGTTATCCAAAATGATCTACATGGATGTTCATAGATGATTATATACGAGTTATGGTGCTGATTCAGAATGCCTTGTCAAATGATAGTAATTACTTGGAACAAATACTGTTTAATAGATACTTTTGCTAGAGTTCATTTGAAATCTTGATTCTAAAATAAGATTACTCATGTGTAACGTATGCATGGATATAGAAATGATACATTAATATAGGAACTATACAAAGCCTGGCTTACCTATAGAAACCATATATGTTAATGTTCGTACAACAAAGAGTTGTACCACGTCTGTTAATGTAAAGTCATTCAAGTGGATTAAAGATATGAAAGATAAATTTATTTAAACTGCAGAACATACAACACAATTTGTTTTTTTTCCTGTCTTGTAAGTCAAGAAACCATTGAAATGAAACAGATAGGGCAGTTTCTGGGATAATGTAAATTTTGGGTTTCCTTTCGTGGGTAATTTAGATTCGATTGTCAAGACCGTATTAAGCTAAATAGAAATAGCGCCCTTCGCGCATTAAACTGATATAATGCTTCTCAAGGAATTTTGCTGAAAACAAGATGGATAGGTAAATAAACCATAATGGTTAGGTAAAATATATTTTGTGCTGTCGTACCACAACATTAAGAATATTAATTTGAACAAGACTGGAACAGTAACAGAATAAGGCTCTCGTTATTATCTTCTCCCATCCCTTTCCTCGGAAAATTGTTCACAGAAGGATGTCATCCTTCGAAGACGTAACAAATTTAGTCCATAGCTACCCTTCCAGCGTATAAGATATAAAATTAAAAAAAAAATAATTCGAACAAGAACATTTGACACTAATTGAGTAAAGTTTGAATGTACCAAATATGAGTACTAGACAATGTTGTGTACTAAGTTTCAAACCGCCAAATAATCTTTCCACAAAGCGTAGAATTTTCTTTACTAGAGACCATAACAACACGTTTTTTCAAAGGTTCAACTTGCTGTATCTCTGTGTTCTAAATGTCCTTTTCATGTGTAAACCAACACGGCCCTAGTTTTTATATTTGCGTGATCCATCCTGTTAGATAGGCAACTAAATTCACTGTCACACAGAAAGGGTTGCCTATAGAGTTGGAAATCTATCATCCTGACAATTTATTGAAATCAAATTGAATTGAATGTATTCTTTTTTATTAGAACTTATGTCAATTATAAGAACTTTCTTCTGTTTATCAAAGAATGGGTGGGCGTCTGACTTGCCCCCACAAAATGTTGAAAATAAACAGCGTTGGAAGTAAAATTCTCAATACGCCAAAATTAAATAAAGGATCTGCAGTTCCCCACAAAAAAATAGTGTTTCTATGAAAATGCTGCAACGGTCTCGTGTCTTTCAAAGATGAACTTTTATGCATTTGCCGGAACCAGGGATTCTGTCAGGATTTTCAGTTAACCCTAGAGCGGTCGCGTGAGGTCCGCAAGGTATCAGTAGATATTTGAATTAGTTTATAGGAGTGATTTGCTACTCCTCTTTTCTGCTCACTTCCAGTAGCTGAGCATTTCATTCCACTCTTCCTACTAGCGTCTACGATGTTAGCCCACGATGAACTGTATTGAAATATAGACGTGGCATGGAGTCTGCGCGGACCCCAAGCGACCGGATTCGGTTCTGCTGTGCAATTATCTTTGCAATTATTTTTTTTTCGTTTATAGTGTTTTTTTTTATGGTACTTCTATGTAAACGAAAGAATAAATGGCTTGGATTATTAGTAAAATATTCGATAATTAAATGAAAATATATATTAATAAACCACCCTGATGGTCTAGTGGTTACCGTCGCTAACTGTTGATCGTGGGGTCCCGGGTTCGATTTCCGGCTCTGTCAAGGTATTTTTTCCGAAGTGAAAGGGTCTAGAACGGTGTCCACCCAGCATCGTGATGTAATTGGGGAACTGTTGTGAATAAAAGACTGGCGATCACAGTTGAGAGCTTCTCCTCTCCTCTCCTAACACGTCTGGTCAGTGTGGGAGCAGTAGATCAACTCCTCCCTCGTGGGGGAGGCCTCATCCACTAGTGGATTGAATATGGCTGTGAATTATTAGATATTAATAGAGAACTGTATACGTTTGGTACTTTGGCCTCATTTAAGGTACCATCTCCCTGGTGCTACCGAGGGAAATCAGAGTAAACCTCAGTCAGGATGGACGTGCAGCCAGGACCTATCTGAATTCAAAACCAACGGGGCTACGGTGGCTCAGTTGGTAGAGCGCTCACCTCTGGTGCTAGGAGTTGTCGGATCAATCCCTGCTCATGTCATGTGGGCTTTGTGGTGGACAAACACCATTTGCGTGGGTTTTCTTTGAGTGCTCCCGTTTCCTCCCACTTTCTTCATTTCACCAATTCATCCTATCATCATCCATACGGCCTGAGTAATAGTTACCTAAAGGTCTTAAAATAAATATAAAAAAAAACAACGCTCTATCAATAGCATGATCATTTTGAATTAGCGCAATCTTCGTTTTTATTCACATTAACTTTATAGGATGCACTTTACATTCTTCCTCAGATGTCATAATGATCTGACCTGAACTAATCTAACGTTAATCTAAATTAAAAACGACTACATTTTTATGACATTAAGCTTTTTTAAATCACTTATTCCTTTCACATATTGTAACTGATTGAATAATTTAGGAAGTATTTAGAAGTCTAACTGCATTGAGAGTCACTGCAAATGGAGAATCAAATATCTCACAAAATAACAATGAAAATATAATTAAGTTACGTGAATGGAGAGCAAATTATGTGAGTGAGTCATGTGAGTATAGTATTTTGTATTTCCGAATGTGTGGTGTTCAGATTTTGTGATTGAACAACTGAAATATGCTTCAAGATTCTTAATTTCCTCTGCACATTCAATAATAATACGAAGTCTGTATGGTGTAGCAAAGAGTTAAAGCTTCCTAGAAACCATTGTGAAAAAGGTATGTGGAGGAGGAGGCAAAGGAGGGGAGGTCGAAACCTTCCATTCATTCGAAGAGCGATACAGAATCTTAGTCACAGCCTTGAATTATCTTCAGATTAAGACGAACGTTAAAGAGGTTTAACAATTGCTACAGTTCGAAAAGCACTCATACATACATGCATGCATTTAAGAAAATCTTTTTTTTTTTATGACGGCCTTTTTTTTTTCCACTGCCGTGTACTATCAGCAAATTTTGGATTTTTATTTTTCAACGTGTGACTAAAACAAAGAGATGCACACGTGTATTCCTTTGTCAAGATTGTCACAATAAGAATTTTATTTCATCTGTGCTATTTGATCAAGCTTATTTTAAACTCTTGTTAAGTGTCACTTTGTGCTTTTACTGCGTTTTTCAATATTTCTTTTATCGTACTCACCGATTTTCTCATTGAGTACTTGTCACATTTCAAACTTTGTATTACCGTTTCCTAAACTTAATTTGTAACTGTTGTCTCTATTGAAGTTGTAATCGTATACAGGGTGGCCCCGAAATAATGGTGCAAATTTCTGTCGAGATTTGCATAATTATTTCAGGAGTATGCTGTATATGATAATTGCAGCAAGAGTCTTTAATTAATCTTAACAACAATCTTTATGCTCTGAATATAAATAAACAGTTTACAATAACTAAATTCTGCCAAAGCTTATGCTCATAATTCTTCTCCTTTGTTATTATATAGTGTAGTTCATACTCTTTAGTTACATTATTTCTTCTGACTGGACTCACACATACAAACTCTTACATGCGTAAGGTGCCTGTTAATGTGACACATCAAAGAAGATGGTTACCTTTACGGCACATGTAAGATAGATAAATTCCTCATACCAAGACCAGAACACAAGAGGTCCATATACCGTAGGCGTAAACAATAAGCGTATGCCGTAATTCGTTTCTTTTACGGGAGGTGGTGCCTAGAGCGAGGTTACCTTCTTTTGGAATTTTAGTAGTTGCTGCAGTTGGATTAATCTTTGTCGGGGTGATATATAGTATCTTTCAGTAAAATTTACATGTTTCTTCTTCATTTTAACAACTATGTTCTTTTTGTTGGCTGATAGAATGATGATATAGTTGCTCTTACTGATACCTCAAATCATTTTCTTCTTTACTGGTGTTGGCTTTCATAGCTTGTGTTGTGTTTGTACTTTTTTTCTTTTATCTCCTCCTACATTGTTGATTAGAAAATCTTTCCAAGTCATATTTTCTGGAACAATGTCGAAATTAAAACCTTTACTTAGTACAATGATGGTTGTAAATAAATGTCTCTGATGATCACAATGGTGTTACTATTTGTTTCTTGCACTGCTGTTGCTATATTCGTTTATGAAAACTTGTTTTGTCTGCTTCTTGCAGATTGGAAAACAGATACCCTGTTCCTTGCAGTGTAATATTCGTTCGATTAGATTCCAATAAGTTGGATTTAAAATTGTCGTCAAATGAACACGAAACTCGAATAAGTTTCGACATGTAATATCTAGCTCCTTTGAAGGAAATAGAAAAGTATTTTGGGTACGATTGGTTGATTTTCTCTTGGTATTAATCTATTCATTTAAGTACACATGAAATAAATTGTTACTAAAACTCTGATGCACAGTGCTCTCCGTGTTTCTAACAATGAATATTTAAATATCACGTGTTACAACTGTTCTGCTTACATATGGAGAAATCAGAAAGAAATAGACTGATAAGACCATTAAAATAATTGAAGAGAAACCAGTGACTCTGTCAGATCCCCTCCCAAACTGTCGATCGCACCCCAACTTAAATTGTTTTAAGGGCAAAAATCGATAGAAATCGTGCAAAATTCCACTTACACCCCTCTCAATTTTGACCTTACACTCCCTTCCCCAAACAGAAAATCCTGAGGGAATTCCTGAGAGAAAAAATACATCTGTCGACAAACCTCAAAATGTTTAGAATTTGTGAAGTATGTGTAATCCTATGTAATAGAAACTGGTGCCCATATTTGAGCATTTTACCCTAATGTTGTTGGTTCCTCAGGCTGTTCTTAGGTACTTCCAACTTAGGACTTTCAATTTAGAAAAAAACAAAAAAACTGAAGAAGTCACTTTTTGTGATGATTGAAAGTGAATTTTGTTGTTTTCAGTACTTGCTTTGCACTTTCACGTACACATATATCCGGCATCATTCTGTGCTAGATGTTACACCATGCGAACATTTGTTCAATATTAATTCGTGGTAAAGATTAAGACAGAAAACTATTATGGTACGAAAGTTTTCTTCACTAGTGCCTTGTCTACCTTTATATCCTCTGAAACTATAGGAAAACTAGTTATTTTGTATAAATTTTGGACGAATATACGAATGAGTGTGCGCGTAAATGCGTGGATTACAATAGTAGAAAATGTTTGTCTGGCGAAACTGCTGTATGATCAAGTCCCTAGGAACAAATGTATTGACATTGCTCTGTCGAAGGCGTGCATGTGCCGTGTGCAAAATTAGTGGGCGGAGTTTTCGTTGGCTGGCATCCTTCTATGACCGAAGACTGTTAATGAATGCGCATCACTTTACGCGCATGCATTTGGCAGCCAGTTCTTACACCAGTGACTACTATTGGCTTTCTGCGGCACACTTTTTCATCTGCGCAGATTATTGTAGATTCATGGTTTTGTTTACTGTAAAACCACATTTTTGTTTTATGAATGGAATTATAAGTGACAGAAGAAACACGTTGATTTTTGACTGATGTTGATACTTTCTCGCATTGCGATTAACAGTTCTTTCTTTTCTTTTTATTTTCCTGTACTCTCGTCTTCGTCACGTATTTTTTGCACATACTATAATCACAGTTTTTCTTATTGCACTCGTAAGTTAACTATTTTTGCTTTCTTCCTTCCAGGTTACAACTGTGATTTGGCACCAGGTAGGTTATGGGGTGTGTGCAATGTGCATTATTTTCTTGCATGCTTTATTGTTGCACTAGAATGAGGCAAAAGAAACATAGGAAAATGCATGTCAAGCACGCACTCACTAAGTTACTATAATTACACTTAAAGTTGTGTACCCGCTTAAGGAGCACTAAAATGCACACCTCGAAAGGACTTACCCAAGTAAACCCAACTTTACAGGACGAATGTTTACCCGTGAACAGTACACGATCAAATGCGTCCGGTAGACGGCCGTTAGGTTGAATAGTGCAGTACCCATCGTACGAGCACATGTTATCTGTTTGTAGATGTGGATACAATATTAGCAACCGTTCGCATAATTGAGTAAATTTGAAAGGAAGTCGCATAATTAGTACGCTAAAGTCCTGTTTTCGGAAGATTGGATACGATTGGTGGGGTGAAGGGGCAGCAACAAATGCTTGAATAACGGGGAGAGCAGAGGGGAGGTTGCGCTGTCGGCAATTCAAATCAACTTAGTAAAGTCAATTTCAAACTTGAATCAAGCTTGTTACGTCAATAGTAACTACTCACACGAAAATCAACCGAACATCAAACTTTTTATAAACTTGTATGCTATGTGGGATATGACGATCAAATGCGCCCATGACAACAACTCTTTTCCTTGATAGGTGACGTCAGAATGCGATTCAGGGCTATATTCTTTTGATATTAGGACTTTAGGAGAATTGGTATCATAAGCGTAACCAGAATTTTATCTCCCCCCAACCCTCGCAAGGTACTTTTTAAGGCCCCCTTCTATCAGTATCTTCCATATGCAATTTCAGCAAATTCTTGTCACATGTAAAAAACCCATTTGCTCACTTGTAATTTTTTTTTTTTCAATCTAGTCCAAGTTTTCTTTTACAATCGTTCAAGATTTGTTTTCCAATTATAAGTTACCTGCTGCTTAAACTAGATTTCTGAATTGCGATAAGAAAAATATTGTACATTCAAACCGAAACTTATCAACTAAAAATTGATTTCACTGTAAACATGATAGTTATGGATTATTAAAAAATGTTAAAGAAAATAACATTAAATAGTGATTTATTTTTTCACAGTGAATTATCAATGTTCAAGCTGCATTTGTCTCAGTACGAATGTCCACTTCAATATATGTCGTTGCAAGTCTCAGACGATGTAGCAGTAAGGCGGTATTTGAAGCGGTTCTTAATAAACTTCATAGTGGGTAAACGTTCACACTTGTATATGCTAAGAAACATTTATTGTCATTTTATATCCAACATTATGAAGGTTTGGAAAGCGTTTATCTGAAAGAACTTTGGAAACGTCTGAAGGAATACATCACCTACACAGCACACAATTAAAGTTGAAGAGAAGCTTCTTGTTCTTCAATTTGAATTTATTTTAAGGCCTCTAGGCATCTCAGGCTCGGGTCAGGATAGGGCGGGGGAGTGGATGTTGGAAGTTAGACAACCAGGACCTATTTTGTAGGTACCATCCCAGCATTTGCCTGGTATGACTGGAAAAGCTCGGTCAGGGTGGTTGGCCGCTGGATTCGATCCCAGAACCTTTCGAATACTATACCAACGCTCTACCACTGAGCCACGGTCGCTCGGTTCAGGACCTCCCGAATCTTAAGCTAACGCTCTACCATTGAGCCACGTCACCTTGGTCTACTCCCCAGAAACAAAAGAAGATCAAGAATTACACTTTAACTTCAAAATAGAATTCTTTTCTAAGAAATCAGAATGTCGACATCGTTGAAACCATTTCCTTGAAAGGTTAATTATTGCCAGTAGAGAAGGTACAGTTCAAGGTCATGATCTACGTCTTTTCATGAGGACTCTGAAAAAATAAATCATTAAGTGAGCCTGAAAATGAGGCACTTCTATTCTTCAAGTTCACACGATGTATGTGATGCAATGTGGTGTGGAAACAAATTATTATTCTACCAAAATTAATTGTCACTCAAGTTAATTTTGTTCTAGAACACTTTTTTTCGTACTTTTTGCATATCACTTATACAGTGAAACTTTGTTCAAAGAGGGACTATACTGACATTATTTCCAGAACAAGGCCCCTTTATGCAAAGTTTAAACTAATCGATGAAGATTTAGATGAGACTTCATAATCACTAAATACAAGTTTTTGTCTTGAGAAAGTTCTGGTTTGAACACGTTACGAATTCAGTAGGACTTAGCAGAGATGAACATTGTATGATTTATTAAGTCCAATTATTCAGTAAATTATTCTTTGTTTATTTTTATTACTTCGTTTTCTCTCTTCTTATTTTTCTTTCTTTCTTTCGATTTTTCTTCCTTTTATTTATTTTTTCTCTTTTTTTTCTTTTTTTCTTTTCTTACTTTTTTTCTTTTTTCTCTTTCTTTCTTTTGTTCCAAATTTTCTCTCTTTCTTTCTTCCTTCATGTCTTTCTTCTCATTCTTCCTTTCTTCTCTTTCTTTCTTTCCTTCCTAACTTTCTCCCCTTTATTTCTTTATCTCTTTTCTTTCTTTCTTTTCTTCCTAACTTTCTCTCTTTTCTTTCTTTATGTCTTTTCTTCCCTTCTTTCTTTCTAACTTTCTCTCTTTCTTTACTTCTTTTATTTCTTTATTTCCAACTTTCTATATTTTCTAACTTTTCCTTTCTTCTCTTTCTTACTTTCTTTTCTTCTTTCTTTTCTTCCTAACTGTCTCTATTTTCTTTCTTTTTCTTTTCTTTCTCTCTTTGTTTCTTCCTACCTTTATTCCCTTTTTTTTCTTTCTCTCTTTTCTTTCTTTCTTTCTTCCTTCCTTTCTTCTATTTCTTTCTTCCTTCGCTTTCTTTCTTTTCTTCCTAACTTTCTCCCCTTTATTTCTTTATCTCTTTTCTTTCTTTCTTTTCTTCCTAACTTTCTCTCTTTTCTTCCTAACTTTCTCTCCTTTCTTTCTTTATGTCTTTTCTTCCCTTCTTTCTTTCTAACTTTCTCTCTTTCTTTACTTCTTTTATTTCTTTATTTCTAACTTTCTATATTTTCTAACTTTTCCTTTCTTCTCTTTCTTACTTTCTTTTCTTCCTAACTGTCTCTATTTTCTTTCTTTTTCTTTTCTTTCTCTCTTTGTTTTTTCCATCCTTTCTTCCCTTTTTTTCTTTCTCTCTTTTCTTTCTTTCTTTGTTCCTGCCTTTCTTCTATTTATTTATTTCTTCCTTCTCTTTCTTTCTTTCTTTCTTTTATTTATTTCTTCCTTTCTTCTTTCTTTTTCTTTCTTCTCTTTCTTTTATTTCTAACTTCTCTCTTTTCTTTCGTTCTTTCTTCTTCCACGTTCTGTTTTTACTTTATTCTCTTGTTACAATAGGAGTGAATAGAAGCGGATCTTCAACATCCCGTATTTGCATGAATTCTCACTCCCAATCCCCACTTTCATCTTCTAATAGCATCGAAGCTAGTCTGCCCATTCATTTCATTTCCTTTGGTTCATTGGGTACACGTGGCACTAGCGTAAACGTAAACTAACAAAATAAAATAAACGCACACACACACACACACACACACACACTTGGAGTTCTCTGATTGGTATTGGAAAACCGGATAAAGCCAGAAATAATATTTTTTTCCCTTTTTTATGACCCAAAAAAAAACCTCACTTCTAAAAGTTAGATTCTCACTTGCGTGCGAAGACTCAAGGTCGCATCTCAGCATCATAATAGTGATGTTGAATAACTTCCTCTTTTCATGCAGGCATTTTAATCTTATATTGGTAATTTCTATTCTGTACAAAATTTATTATCTTTTTATATAAAATAGGAAATACCTGTAGATTGTTAGTTTTTAGGCTTCAGCCGCTAAAGCTGGGAAACCTTATTTAACCGCTATATCCGTCCGTCTGTCTATCTGTCGACAACTTTCACCTCGGGAACTACGAAGGTGGTTGATGTGTCGCTGGAAGGGCCTGGGCGAAACTTTTCCAACGGAACCTAGATAATCTGAATAGCACGCTCATTGTTGGAGACTGGCGATAGCGCATGTACACTGTACAGTCCCCTCAGTTGTTTTGTATTTCAATTAAATTGTTATTAATTTTCTAAACGAGCTGGTGAGCGTCTATAAAGACGGATCCTACAGTTTTTGGTAAAGCGTGTTCCGAAGCGCTTCGTTCAATGAACCCTGACGGAAATTGAGCCGTGACGATACGAACAGAAAGTGAGTGCGCTAACCTCTCGGCTACCTGAAGTCATTTTGTACTTCAAATGACTTTGGGGTGGTGATGGGGGAGCCTTAGACAGGATCAACATGTAAATACAGAACAGACCATGTTGAAAGGGTACAATTCCGTTATTCGTGGGAATAAATTAAACATTTCGTACTTGCAGCCTTACTTGCGTACCGAGCAGCCGTATCTCAGTTGATAGAGACTTGGTTTCGCATTCACAAGGTCCGGTGTTCTAACCCAACGGCCAGTCAATCCAAGCGATCCCCATGTTTTTCTCAATCACATCAGAACTAATACCGAGATGGAACTTTCAAACCAGGGCTTAGTCTACTTTATAAGCACATCTCTTCCTCTGCCCTTTCCTCTACCTGAGCCAAGCAGCCTAAATAAAGTACAGTTGAATTCAATTTTGCTGGCATGAACAGGATATGAACCACCATTA
>JAGDQP010067308.1:0-11167 GCA_022664845.1 Lepisma saccharinum
CATATTTAGTTGGACGTTGTCCATTGCCTTCAAGATCATATTATTATTTTGAAAATTTTCAATGGTCTGCAGGGGAGCTCGTGGGTTCGATTCCAGCGGCCGATTATGCTGCCTGAGGTTTTCCAGGGTTTTTCTTCAATCACATCAGGCAAATACCGGGATGGCACCTTCAACGTAGGCCCTGGCCGACACCCATTCCGAATCCTTTCCCCTCCCCTATCCAGGCCTGAACACTAGATGCCTGAAGTCCATAAATAAAATTCAAATTCAGTGGTCTGCAGCTTGACTTGAACCTCGATCCTTCCGATATGCAGTCTACCACTCTTATAACTTTGCTATGGAGACATCTTCGGGTGACTACTGTTTTACTGTTCCTTTTGTTATGAAGACTCTGAAATAAATGTATGCATATAAATTTGAATTCAATAGTGGAGTGGTTCACTGAATCTTGTGTCAGAGCTATAAAGACTGCTTCGTTGATTTCTCTTCCCCGTTCCACTTCGTCAGTTAATTGACAATAGCACAAGTACATCTAGTGGACATCCTGGAGAACGTCCAGTGGATTTCCATTTGAGGTCTGAGTATGGACAAAAACGTACCGTAACGTACACAAAATAAATGTCCCGTAACATACGTGTTCAATATTAGTGGACGATTAACGCTCTTCATCAGGGCTACTTTCCACTTTTTCGATTTTTAAAATTATTTCGAACGAAATACAATATTGCAATATAATAGCTTTTCAGGTGGAAATGAATTCTTTAAGCATACTTACCAAGAGTGCAATTTGGATGTCCAGTGGACACGAGATGGATGGCATCGCTGCAGTGTTTTCTAATGTTATTAATGAGAAGAAAATTCGAATCCAAATTGCATGATCAACTGGAGTTTATTTGAGTACATCAATTACAATATATATTTAAACATTGAGAACTGTGGCACACTGTGGACAAAAAATAGGATCTCCATTGGATGACCACCTTTAATCTCTGGACGTGGTCTCGGGGGCCTGTGGAAGTCCAAACCTGGATCCTTTTGGGTTGTCCATTAGTGGACGTGCGTTTCTCGTCTATTGATTGTTAAAACTTGGATCTCTTTGAGATGACCAGTTTTTGTACGTGATTTCGGCGTCGATTGTATGTCCAAATTTGGATAACCTTGGAACGAGCAGTTTTCGACATGTTTTCGGCGCCCATTGGATCTCGTTTGGATGTCCCGTTTTAAGCATCTACTGGATGTCCTTCGGATGTATATTTTTATTCGGACGTAAATTGGACCCTCCGTTACCATTTTTTGACGTCTCTTAGACCTCTTGTGATGTAGGGTAAGCAATAGGTTTAAGTATTAATTCAGTTCGGAGGGAAATAGGGTACAAAGAAGTAACGTTTATGTGCAGAAACGGGGCTAGTGATTTCGTCTAAGACAACGACATTACTTCACTCTTGGATTATACATAAATCCTGAATGAATGCTGAATAGATCAAGAAAAATAAAACAAACACATAATTTAGGTAGGTTAGTGGGATGATTATAAGTCACCCTAACTTGTACCTTATTAGCCAATAATAATAATAACAATACGTGTATAATAATGTTTAATTACAATGTTGCAAAACTACGCATGAAGATGAGTTGAATCTGAAAATTCAAACTTTAGGAAGAATGGGGCGGGGGTCCTCAGACTCAATTTTATCACAAGGCCTCCTCTAACGCTGAGACGCCACTGGTCATCATGATCTCCTCCGCAAATGTTATATTCTCTAGTCTTACTATTGCACACCCTGGCTCATATTGAACCGGTCTTTGCGCACATAGAATGAACGAAAGTGCAACAATCATCGTTGCCCGTTTCTTAAAATTAACTTATGATGCCGTAGCCATATGCTGTTTGACCCTTTCAACCCACTCACGTGTGCTCAACAGAGAGGAAAATCTAACATCATGTGAAGTGTAGAAAAAAGTGACTTCTCACCCGCTATTTCATAAATGAGAGAAAACATTTCTTTCTTGCATAACTGCATTACCACTTGGCATCCTTTGCCACTGACGACCCGTCACTAATTAACCTGAACTCGACGAGGGCCTCTTATCTTAATTTGCTTCTGCAATTTTCTCCAAGATGTGTCCCGAAGGGGGCTGTTCCAAAATCTGAAATGATGAATCTCTCGATTGTTTTTACAGATAAAATCCGTGACGTCGTTCGTAGCGTTGCTTTTTACTTTCTCGTTTTAATTTGAGATTCGCCTTTTAACCCTTCATTGTACGTACAGAAAGGCAAATGTGTTTCTTAACGTGTCAAAAATAGTGGATTGTAAGATGAAGGTTTATGACTATGAAAGCCGCTTATTAATCCACGTCGTATCTTTTCCCTCCATCCTCAAGAAGAGGTGATTAAAATCAATAATGAACGGCAATGAATATAGCTTCATGTAATACCACTTCCCGAGCTGACGTCATATCTTTCTCTTGTTAAGATAAAAACAGAAAAGGAAAGTCAAAAAGCACGTGCTTGGGAAGAATTGGTATCCTGGAGAGCCTTACTGAGTACATGAAATGCAATCTCCACACTTGAACTGAAGACGTTCTTCGTGAAGTCATTCATATAGTCCAACAGGGAAAAGAGTCCCCCTCCTATACTTTTGGGAGAAAGGATTGTGTGAGAGTTTCGGTTTAATGGTGGCATAAAAAGGTGGGAATAATTATCAAGAGGTATGGAAAAAACAATAAGGAACGGAGAGAGTATTTATTGGAATATTTATACAAGGGATATCTATTTTACTTCCTTATCAATTGCCATACAGTAAACCATAGAAGTGATTGATCGATCCACCTTTCAATACTGATATTTTAATCAATGCTTATCTTTCTCGTTCCTGTACATTTTCTACAGGAAGAGAATGGGAAGGAAAGAGGAAGAGAGAACAATAATTCGTGATGTGTGTATGGTTTCCTGGTTGATTTCATTTCGCATTCTAGTATAGATATTCAATTAACATGAACAGGCCCGTAACCACCGAAAACTGTAGGGGGATAGGCCAAATTTAAAGTGGGGCTAAGGCTATTATAGTATTCACGCATATATGTATGTATGTAAAGTATTGGTCTGAGAATGATTATCAAAAGTAAAAATTAGAGAAATTATTTTTTAGAAATCTTGTAAGCTTACTTTATCTTTATCCTCTCATTATTTATTTCATAGTGTCTATATGGTATAATAGGTTGTAGGGCTAATATATCCATGCGAAAAAATACGCTGGGGAGAATAGTGTTCGTAAGGTCCGAGACACATTTAATTAGGAATTTATACACACTTAAAATTGCGTAGCAGAGCTCTTTGATGTATGGTTCCAACTGCTTTGCAGAGGATCTATCAGTTCATGTAATGGTATGTCCGTGGTGATAGGACTCCTCCTCGCGTAATACATTTCAGCATATCACTCATATGTTAAATTAAGCTTCAGTCACTTTAAAGAGGAAATGCAACGTGAAGAACTCAGTGTTATGCCTTTCTTTTAATCTCAAGAACGTTACATGTGTACCACGCGTAGGGCATTGTCTTGCTGAAACACTGCATTGCTATGCATCTCGAGAGAACCTAGGTGAAGAGATACAAATGATCACATTGTGATAGAAAAGCACATCGAAGGAGTGGTACTATGACAAGTGGATCAAATAAAGGATGTGGGAAGAAACAGGGAATGTTTAAAACAGGTTTATTGAGAAAATCAAGTTTTAATTCCTTAATCGTTTAATACAATATTTAAACGGCTCAACAAATATATTGTCTTCTGTGGTCATTTAAGAGTTTTAACCCTATGTTCTTTGACAGTTTTGTAGTTCCAATTTTCTCCAATAGAATGAAATTATACAGAACAATATCACTAGAAATGGACATATCCTGTTTTCTCCCGACACCCTTAAAATGCACCCATATAATAGTATAGTCTTCTAATGTTTTCAGCCCCTTTTTTAAAATTTTATTTCACAAGTTACATCATTAGAGAAGAGTACCTTACAGATGATGCACTTGTTTGATGAAGACATCTTGCCCACATTCGATCCACTACATCTGATCATTTATCCTCATTCATGCCTTTAAGAAAGAAGAAATGCATTTATTTCATGTAGCCTATATAGATGGGAAAATGCTACAAAACTACATGTAAGAAATCTTTTCTTGAGTTTCAATATCACCAAAATAGTGTGTGAAAAAAATATATAATTATTTGCAACCCTAACTTCTAGAAAGAGTGGATTCTAGAAGAGAAAAACATGAAACCTTTCTTTGAAACAATTTTATGCAGATTAGTTTTTGAGATAGGATGCTTTTTTCTAAAATGCATTGCAAGCAAAATATTCACCAACAAAGACAGTATTTTGAGAACAATTTTTCCAAGTTGGCGGCGAAATCGGGTTGGCATTGAGGTGCAAAATTAGTATGTCCTTAAAAAGATCATAAAAATTGTGCCTATTTTTTCCCTTGTTGACCTCGAGACGAGATTCAGGTTGTCTCGTGTCGAAAATCTTCAGACTGTGTCTCGTCTCGTAAAGATGTATATTTTATACAGAGCGTTCTGTCTCGTCTCGTTTCCATAGATATTTCTCTGACTCGTCTCGTTTCGTGAGCAACACTACTCCTGTAGCTCCTTTGGTGATTGGACTATATAGAAATTCCCTCTTCCATCCACTATCCAGATAATTTCCAGCTTACCGAACTTTTAGTGTCAATTGTCTCCTTTCGTTTATTACGATAATATTCCAAAGTAGTTCTGTTGCTTTTATAAAATCCCAGACGCGTTAGTTGTGTGTGATCTGAAGTGTTACTCAAACTTGTTCGAGGTTGGGAGTTCGAATTCTGGCTTTAGTATTGATGTTTGTGGGTTTTAGGAATAACTGTTTACAGAGTTTCAACTGCACTTAGCTCATCTGTCCATCTTTGACGCAAAAATAGCGCCCTCAACCCAGAACAGATAAGAAATAAACTGATTTTATATTTGGTTTCAGTGAGTTCGATATGCATCGAGTCCATTTCATCTGGTAACTTGGAAACGAGTTTAAACTTACTCATTTCATTAGCTTTATCTCTAGCTCCTCAGCCAAAAGAAAATCGAGAAAAAGTAATTTCAGATTTGGTTTCTTCGAGCACGATTTATTGGTTCGCCTTTTGTTTATTAAACTGATGACTCGGAAGTGCGTAGATATACGCATATATCATTTCGTTAGATTTTCTTCGTTTCAAGAATTCAGATCTGAGTTTAACAACTTCGATTTGACTCTAAGGCAGACAGGTTCTTTCTAATTTGTTTAGCTTTCTTAATGTAAAGATTTAACATTAAAATCACCATACTCACTTTGGTGTTCCTTTACTGTATGTAGACCACGTATGCTACTAAAACGGTCGTAGCTAAGTTTGTAAAGCGTTGACTTAGCAATCGACCCTTCAAATAAGCCCTGGGGACTTCCCTGCTCACATCTTCTCTCCCACCCTATCGCGGCCTGTGACAGAAGTGCCTAAAGGTCATAGATAAATTCAGTTCACTACATGTGGTGAAATCACCATCAAAAGTATAATATTTTGTTGTTCCCTGAAAAACACAGTTACATTAAATCACTGGGCATAAGTAAAATTTTGTGTTCTGTAAATATGTATTAATACATATTTCGTTGAGTTACCTTTTTCTACAAAATACTTGAAGAGTTTGTATGTGAATAAGTATAACTTGTTCTATATATATATATCCTGTTTTCTCCATAATATTTATTACCCTGTTCCTATAGAGCTCTCACATATGAATTTTCAAGTAGGTATTCTGGTTGTATTACCACATGTATCGTATCAAAAAAATCTGCATTTGTATTAGCATTCCAGACAATCAAGTGGTTTAAAAATAAGTTGTCATTCTTTGTAAGTACCTGTGTAGATAATAGGATAGAGCTTGGTGTTAACATAAAATATGAGCCATAAACAAACAGTTACTTTCGACAGATTAACTTCTTGGAAGAAGCACAAGGATAGTACAATACTAGACCAGCATCATTGAAATTCACAGAACCGGCTTTCTAGTCGATATTCTTCTTGTACATATCAATCTTTAAATCAAAGTGAGGAATATGTAACGAATTGCAAATTGGATGTTGTTATAGAAGGGAAGGTTGGCGAAATTGGACCGATTTGGCATTTTCCCAATCCGGTTCTTAATTACGTGTTCAATCAAAACTAACATTTTAATGAAATGCTATTAACTTTCATTACATACGTTGAATGATACATGATCGTGAACTGGGGTGAAGTCATACACGCGGGATAAACCACTCAACCTCGAGTCTTGGTCGATAGGGTAATGGGAAAAAATCAAATTAGCAACCTTGCCGACTGACAAGGGAAGGGCTTGGGTTCGAACAGGAATTTTTTGATAAGACTTCTTATATGTATTTGTACCCCGATGCTGATAATGCCTGTAAAGCAGTTGGACCGGGTAAGGCTTCGTTTATTCGCTACAGAGCGTTAAAGTTTGGAGCAAAGGGGAATCAGCGGCTGCAATGGCTCCCGTAGTTTCCATTTGAACAGGATTTTTTTTATAAGACTTCTTATATGTATTCGTACCCCGATGCTGATAATGTCTGCAAAGTAATTCGACCGTCTAAGGCCGCGTCCGCTACAGGGCGTTAAAGTTTGGATCAAGTTAAAGACAGCCCGGACAGCCGCTACAACGGCTCCCGCAGTTTCGGTTTGAACAGTTATTTATTACTCAAAATATGTACATCAACATGCCTGATAGTGCTGACAAAGACTGCAAAGCCACAATACCGTGTAACAAATAGTTTGGCAGGTATAGGCCAGTACTTGTCTTCACAAATGTGAGAGTTTTCTACAAAGTGAGTAAAACAGAAGGGGGAAGGGAATAGGCACAAGGACAAAAGACACATCAGGGCAACCTTCAAAGGCACACTCCAAAAATGATACGAATCTCACAAAAAATCTTAATTTCGGGGGTGGGGTTCGGACCTCCAGAACCCCCCCCCCCCCTTTCCCTCTGCGTACGTCCTTATCCGTAACTGTCAGCAAATTCAAGAGTGGAAAATGAAATGACATTTGATGCCGCGTCCATGGAATGTGATTTTGAAGATTGCTCTGTATGCCTATTTTGATTCTCTCTTCTGTTTTACTCACTTTGGAGAAAAGTTTAACTTGCATTTTTGAAGACAAATACTGGCCTATATCTGCCAAACCATTTGTTACGCGGTATTGTGGCTTTGCAGTCTTTATCAGTACTGTCAGGAGGTATGTCCATGTATATATTTTGAGTAACAAATGCGTGTTCGAACCGAAACGGTGGGAACCGTTGCAGCGGCTGCCCGGGCTGTCTTCCACTTGATCCGAACAAATTTAACGCCCTGTAGCAAACAAACTCTGCCTTACATGGTCAAATTACTTTGCAGCCATTATTAGCATCGGGGTACGAACACAAATACGAAGTCTTATAAAAAATTCCTGTTCAAGCCGAAACTATGGGAATCAGTGCAACGGTTGTTTCCCCCTTGATCCAAACTTTAACGCCCTGTAGCGAACAAACTAAGCTACAGAACAACTGCTCCGGTCCAACTGCTTTACAGGCATTATCAGCATCGGGGTACAAAAACATATACGAAGTCTTATCAAAAGTTCCTGTTCGAACCCAGACCCTTCCCTTGTGAGGCTCGCGGTTGGGAAATAGTGTTTAATTTACACAGGCGAATACATTTGTACGACTCTACTCCGCACGTACAACTTCACCCCGACGATGGTTCTTCTAATCTGTACGAAATGGATAAAGAAAAATATGATACATGAAGTAATAAGAAAATGGTTGCCTATTTTGACTTCATAGCTCCCTGAATTTGACCTAAGAAAGAAACGTACAAATTCTGATCATAATCATTTGTGGACGTTGAGTTCTCTTCATTCATCCCAATCTCGTGTTCCTTTCTTGTCTCAGCACACCATTTTTATTCCTTAATTCTGTCAAGGAGTTCTATTATTTTTAGAAGTGGTTACTTCTAAGACACACTAGAGTCTCAGAAGTGGTTACAAGTTAACTTATTTCGGGTTAGTTCTACAATCGACCGCTAAACTTCTAGTCAGCTCTAAGTTGAGGCCAAGTTTCATTTTGGCCAATGACAGTACGCAAAATGAGAGTTGACCTCAACTTAGCACTGACTAAAAGTTTAGCGGTCGATTGTAGAACTGACCCTTAAAGGTACAAGAACTGCACTCTTTAATACAGTGGGTAGATCCTTTCGTAAAAGATACTGATTGCTTTCTGTAGAACTAATATGATATCGAGACGAGACATCAGTCTCGTTCTTGTCTTGAATTTTTGTGGACGGCATTGATCTGGGTCTTGATTATTAACCTCAGTCTCAGTCTCGAGACGTTCGTCTCGGTCCTGTCTCAGTCTCATCTCGCGAGTCTCGAAATAAGAGATTCATAAGACTTAAACGGTTACTTGCGATGGTTGCGTAGGTTTTCCGATCTCAGTACAAGAACACGGATATTAATATTATATTAGAATATTTTTTTACATTTTAGGTTTGGGATTAAGATTTAAAAAAGGAAGGGAAATCATCCCGATTTTAAAGTAATAATGAAGCTTTATTTAGCAATTATAAAATACCAATAAACAAAATAAATGCAAATATTTATATTATGGAAATGGATCCATGTTATACTGAAAATTACGAAATTGGTATTGCAGTTTTGCTATTTCAAAATTCTAACTAGATTTAAAATGAACGTATTCACATTTTAGTTGAAATTCTCTACCAGAGACATTTATATATGTACAGTATGTGCTAAAATTGTACTCACTGTCTGCTGCTGTACAAGCAAATAATGACAAAGAAAATAATATTTACGGAACTCTACACGAATTAATTTGTTTACAATACTACTTTTGTCTGATTAAAAGAACCAAGTCGCATAGTCATAGACATGGAATACAGCTGCGCCATACATTAAAGCAAAAAGAAAAGAGTGAAAGATTAGTCAAGTCACCGGCTTAATCTGGTCATTCGGGTCAAATTTAGGACCGGGTCACCTATGTTCGAGTCAGACCGGGTCATTTGGTCCTCAGCTCTACGTGATGATTTGTGCAGAGTTACTCCAGAGAAACAACATTTTTCTTATACGTAGAAACACATTTTTAAAAACACACATATATTAGATTATCTCCATATGTTCTAAGCTACTGGCTAATGTTTCGACTTTTTTTTTTTTTTTTTTTGAAAATAAGTAAATGGCGTAAGCAAAGATCTTTCTTTGAATTTGGATAGTTTGACTTCTTGACGTATATATGCTTTACTATCTTTACGAGATCAGTTTAGTAGAGATTAATATCAATACGAGAGTGTTAACAGAAGTGAAACACTATCAGCAGGGAGAAAGCATGCGGATCAAAATTCGTTAAATAAAATAAGTTGCTGCATTTATCAGTCACTGAATCAATAAACATCGTCAATAAATTCAATAAATATTCAATAAATTCAATAAATATCCGTCACTGAATTATTATTAGCGTCCAGAAAAAATCAACTTAAAAATAGTAGTTTTAAGAAAATTAGTAATTGTAGAATTTCTAGTTGAAACAACGTCTCAATTGTTTGTATTAAAATGAAATGTTAATTCTAACGAGAATACATGAACAGTAAATATATATTAATTGAATAACAAAACAAGACAGATAATAACTAACTAACTCTATGGCTTACGGAACTCGCAAGTTGATCGCTGCAGTAACAAACGTTCGCCATTGGATTTTATCCTGGGCAACATCAAGTCAGTTTTCATCTTAAATATCCACCTCTCTAAGTTCTCTTCTACTATTAACATCCCAACGGTGTATCGGTCTTCCCAATGGTCTTTTTCTCTCCGGCTTAAAATAATTACTCATAATGCTTTCAACATAGATTCTGTTTGATATTAAAGTCAGGTTTGTATGAGCTTCTAATTGTAACCAAAAAGAGTTAATGTCATTTGTCAGAAAAAGAGACATTTATTAAACTAGACTTCAGTCTAGCTCGAGACGAGAGTCTTGGTCTTGTCTCGAGCAGTAGGTGTTGGTCATGGTCTCGTGTCGACTAAGTCTCGACGCACGCTGTGACTATCTCGTCTCTATTCCTAGACTCTAGCCTTGGTCACGGTCATGAAATTGAGACGACACCAACACGAGATCGAGACCATCTATGTAGAAGAGTTGTTATTATATTTGCATGTGCATACTGGTGTTCTGTAAAGGTTACGTGAAAGAGATCTGGTTGACGAACAGCAGTTTTTCCTGTTACTTTACCAACATAATCTTCTCTAAGAACAAGAGAGTTCTATTGCAAGTAAAGAAAGGTTGGTTTTTAACTAGTATTGTTGCTTTATTGGTAGGCGAACAGTATTATTAGGTTACAGAAGTGATATGACATATTGGAGTAAAAGTGAATACACTCCCATATTTGAAAATACAGACATTTATTCATTTTTAAATATTATTTGTTCTGACTTCGTAGCTGAGCAATAAACATAGGAAATATATCGTAATGACAATGAATTTACGAATACTTCCTTGTGTCCGTCACTTCTTTTATGGGAAAAATACAAATTTATCTGACTTTTAATTAAGACCTTTTGACAACTTTGGCTCAGACTGTATGGATGATGATTGGAAAATTGGTGGAATGTAGAAAGTAGGACGAACCTGGAGAACTCTGAGAAAACCACGTAGACGGTGTTTCTCTACCACAAAGCTCACATGGCACAGTCGAGATAGAACCGAGGCCCTCAAGCACCAGAGGTGAGCGCTACTGTAAGGATATAAAGGCATAGAAAGCTTAAGTCTTAGAGAAATTACATTACGCCATAACTCCTTTCAATTATGTATTAGTGCTACAAAATGAAATTTAGCTTATTACACTCATTTAAATACAACTACAATTTAACAGTATCATCATGTAATAGAATTGTTTCGCTAGGGAATTGTATAAGATATCATTCGAAGCCAGAACTTTCTAGTATCGACTGAATTAGATGTGAAAACAAGTATATGTTCTTATCTTTGGATATAGAAATGTATTCAGTTAAATTGCTGTTAAGAAGTCCTTCACAAGTTGATCACCTATGAGCAAAAAATGTGTATACTCCTTT
>JAGDQP010067309.1:0-11167 GCA_022664845.1 Lepisma saccharinum
CGATGTCGTTAACTACATCCCTTGCTAACAAATGGGAGATTCCCCTAACATTACAAAACTGGACTCTGGATCAATCAAGTTTCTAGTTTGTGCCTTTTGCATGCAATATTTCTCCTTAAATTAGAAATTAAAATCGTATTAAATAATATAAATCTAGAAAATCGAATGCGGGCCCTCTTTTACCTGGGCCGGGCCCGAACGTTACGCCACTGCTTCTCACATACGGTAAGACGGCGGTTCCTTTTCTTTCCTCATCGTTAGTCTTCGCTTCGTTTCTATGTATTTTTTTCTGTTTTGAACAGTATTTTTGTTATTGTTTTCTCGATCTGCTGTATATTGCATTCATGCCGAAGTAAGGCGTTTTTAAACATGTGAGATTTCTTTTTTCAAATATTTCTTGTCATGAATCCTGTACGCTCGATGAATGAGGCTAATTTTTTTTCTCTCATTTCTTTCTGTGTAGTGTGGTGATGGGATTTTGCTTGTAAGTGAAGATCTGGGTACGTTGGCTTTCTATAAACCTTATGCCTGTCTCCCAGTGGTGGTTTTGTAACTTGGAATATTTACGAATGATAGCTCACCGTCTATTCCAGTCTCTATTGTCAACGGTATATTCAGATGGATCTTATTGAGATGATGTGGAAACTTCTCCGCACTGTGTTGCTATATATGGCGGACGTACTATCAACATTTCTGTACCAACACGTTTATTAAAAATATCCCATAAAACTTTCTCTTAAAAACCGATTGTGGTGAACCAGTTACCACTTCGTTCGTCTGTCTGTAAAAACCACCATCATAGGGAGACTAAAACTTCGCCGGCGAAAACTCCTCCTAGCTCAAAACTTCGTCAGCGAGAAAGTATTCTGTTTGTATTTCTTTTGTCATCTGTCAGTCTGCCTGTTGCTTTATTCATGTTTGGTTTTGGCTTTACATTCCTTGTCTATCGCACTGGACACAGTTTGCCAAAGCATGGCGAGAACCCTATCGTGAACGGTCTCCTTACCTAATAATAACGAACATGTTCTCGGAAAGTATAGTAAAATTCCTAAGGACGGGACCTACAGCTTTGTTGAAGTGGGATTCGAATCACTGAAATTAACCGAATCATGATGGGCAAAAACTAGGGAAGAGAAACATATCCTAGGCACAACAATACGAAATTTTGTCCCAAGTTTTTTTTTTGGAAAACAATGCTAGAATAGTCTCATCCACCCCTCTGTGGTCAAGTGCTTCCCGCCGATTTGAGCCCTGATGCAATCACTAGTCAGCAAAACCTCAAGTCGTATGTGTTATCACAATATCAGTCGGTTGAGCATTCGGAAGGTCCTGGCCAGGCAGGCTGCAAGATCCATTGGGAGGCAATCCTGACTAAGGTTTTTCTAACGGTTTTCCTCAGTATCGTGAGAGGAATGCCTGATAATATCTCAAATAATAAGGGGGGGGGGCGCTTCGTTATATCCTCACCCGTTCCTTTCCTGTTCGTAAACGGTAGCTGTCAATTGACAAGACTCCTCCATGCAAAAAATATCATGAATGCATTAAGATCACACATTGTTACACTTGCTATTGTCTTAAAAATCTCCTTCAATGAAACACACATTTCCCTCTTCGATTTTGCACAGAGATATTTAAAAAAAAAACGGTTGTTATTTTTAGGGGGAAATTCCAGGGGCAAAATGGGTGTTTATATTCTCCGTGTAAATATCGTGCTTTTTTTTCGTCATGGTTAATATGATATGATACTTAATTGCTTCATCAGTAAAAATATATATAAACAAACCATTTTGTTACCGTCCAGTTTCACCAGTAATAGCCTTTTGAAACAGAAATTTAAGTTCCAAACTTAAGATGTATTTCTTTTCATTTCTTATTCATTAAAAGCCAACGTTGTTTTCTCTTTGGCGTTTAAGCTGAGCCAATCATTTTAAGCTCAACATACAATTTTCAAGACACTTTGCTAACCACTTGATTCTCCCCCCACCCCATGCAGATTTGTATATGAGGTTGGGTTAGGGTTACTAAATTTTCAGATTCATATCATAAAAACTGAGCTCAGTCTGTTAGTGATTAATTATATAAAATCAGGATAATTCAAACAGTATCTTTTTTTTAAGAAAAAGAAAATGAATGTAAATGAAAATTTTCGAACACTTTTGAACCACTACAAAAGAGATGTGGAGTAAAATAAAGGGTTTCTGCAGTTAGAATATTGAAAATTGAAAACTCCTCAATATGTACACTTTCAAAGATTAACCAATTCTTAGTAGACCTAATCAAATAATAATAATAATAATAAAAGCTATAAACAGAAATCAAAATTTGAATGCTTTCTGTTGTCCTTAAATAAACTGGTCTCACGAGTTATTCACAAATTTAAATTCCACAATTTTCGAAATTTCACCAATCTTTTCCTACAATACAGTAGTTACAACAGTGACATTGTTTCTCTGTTAGTAGTAAGAGACAAACAGGACGTTTCTTTCTCGTCATTTTATTCCTGTTTCTTGAGCATTCACAATCAGTAACAACAAAATACCAGAGGAAAGTACACAACCTAGCTTCATTTCAAAGCACAGAGTATATAGATAGTATCACACCAACTATTAAAAGAGTGTTTGAGTCTACGCAGGAAACGTTGATGAATCTCTGAATGTTGCTGAGTCTCTGGACGGTGACGACGCATTATCGCTCTCGAAAATAAATGTTCATGTACAAAATTGCCCCTTGTAATAGGAACATTGAATTTCAACAATTGTAATGGTGAATGTGTCTTTTTTCTGTCACGTAACATTTAGAATCATGAAGATTACGATAAACACCTAGTTTTGGGGTGGAAAAAAATCCTGGAATTTAATTAATTTTTGAAGATTTTTCGTCAAATTCTTTCCCCCATTGGGAATTTTCCCGCCCCACATCACGAGTTCTGCATCCTGGACCCCAACTGAAAACCACCCCTAGAAATAGGTATAGAAGAACTTTGGTCGAGACTTACTGAAAAGTTGCTACACTGCTATGGCTGTCCCTACACCTCAACTCTTCTCAGTGATGTTCTAGATCAGGGACTTTCAAACTTTTAGACTGGCGTATCACTAAACAGAAATTCATACTTTCAAGGCTAATATTCAAAATTGTTATACTGCAAGTAGGATTGCCACCATTTGATGAATAAATTACGGGACGCGAGGGAAAAAATACGGGGTAGTACTAAAAAATACGGAACAAATCTGGGAGAACCTAAAGTGGAAGTAATTAGTTAGTTCTGTACTACAATATGACGACCCGTACAATTTAAAACCTCCGTAATAATCAAGAGAACACACAATACGTCTTGGTTATCCAAATAATAGTGTCACAGAATGCTCACACTCCAAGGCGTTAGTATCTGCACTGCAAAAGAATACGTGGTTAATTCAATACTTTTCGGTGTCCCTGAGTGACCACCATTTTTTGTGTTGAATCAGCGCAACACACGGTGTTGATTTCAGTGATGCAACATATTATTATTACAGTGCTGAATCACCGAAATCACACAACAAACGGTGTTGATATAACACAAAAAGTGTTGGTCTGTCTGGGACACCGAAAGTGGTGAATTAACCCTTTTTCGCAATGTGTTTTCAACTAGAGCAAACAGCAGGCGCAAGTATTATATCCACGTCCTCGAGTTTCATCGAATCGAATTTGATTTATGACCTTTAGGTAACTTTGACTTAGACCAAAACATGGGTCACATATTAGGGCCAGAGCTGAAACGGGTCATATGGGTCGTTTTGGACCGGGTCTGAACCCTGTGACCCGGAGAGCAAAGCAGAGTTTTAATTTTTTCCCTTGCGTTTGAACAGTGTTTCTTCCAGGGCTGACCAAGACCCTCAGAGCACGAAAAATAAGGCGTTGAAAATTCCCGGTATATTATATTTCCCAGACCGAACCATGTTTCTTCAGTTCTGGTTGATGCCTGGAGATTTGAAGAGAATCTGCTCGCCAGTCTGTATAGTAAACAGTTGGAAAAGAGTAAATGACGGTTTATTTGTCAAGATAATTTATATTTTTAAAATATAGGCCCTATGTGTGAATTTACTACTTATAATACGGGACAAGCACTGATAATACGGGACGCGTAAATTTGATCTAAAATACGGGACATCCTGTATTATACGGGATAGGTGGCAACCCTAATTGCAAGTAATGATTATACTGATGAGGCAGAACATTTAGTAATCAGGAGGTCCCAGGATAGACCATCAGTATCTAAAATCCTGAATGAGGTTCTCTTATTTTTCTCGGTCACGTGAGGAAAATGGTAGGATGGTACCTTGAATAATACAATGAAACAGAAATATATGAAAATAACAGTTAAAAAAATATCAACAAAGAAATTTAATTTATTTATGTTAAATAGGTACCGGTAAGTTCTACGTTCAAGGAAAAGTAATATTATGAACTTATCACAGTCGTTACTCTCCTAAAAAATGAACAACTGCGGGTTCGGCCTACTTGTTAAATCAGACGATATGAAATATATGAAGTTTAATATTTTTTTTATATATATAAACTTTACAGCGTGCCACACGTGGCACGCGTACCACAGTTTGAAAACCTCTGTTCTAGATGATCACATAATTTCGCGATAAAATTTTCGGAAAATAGTTTTGTTCTAGTTGCACATAGTATATAATCGATTAAAGTGAAAAATAAAACCTTGAAAACCTACAGGCCAGATTGCTAATCTAGAGGAGATTGTGTCCTGTTTTTTCCTTACCAAAATCTGGTCACTTTAAATTAGTGGGGAGAAAATTCCACCTCCTACAAGTACAATGGAATAAACTTAGGTATTAGGGAAAGAAACAAGTACTCAAGGAAATTCTCTCTTTCGAATGTTATGTGGAAAAATCACTGGGGAAAGAAAAACAATATTTTATTACTCAGTTTTGTTTTATAATGTAGAGATTTAAAATCAGAAATTTCATTAGCATACAATACTTTCAATTTAAGCTAATATATATATAATATTAAATACAGACCCGAGTTAATTTTGGAACTTTGTAAAAAATAAAACAAAACGTCTGTCACCCAATCAGTTCCTTGTAAAAGAGAAACAAAGAGCCAGAGCGTGATTTAGAACTGTATATCACCTCAATACAAAACGTAAATGTACTAGATGTCTCTAGACGTGAACATTTAGGTCTAAACACGTTTTAAATAAAACGAATTAAAATGGAAAAAAGAAAATCAAGGAAGCAACCAAAATGTTAAAGCCAAAGGTATTTTGTTGCCCTAACGAAATCCCACCTTATATTGTATAATAAAAACCTGTGCTGAGATTCTTAAACATCCATTATATATTTTCTTAAATTTATCTGTAAAAACGTGGTGTACTTCCCAAACAAATGGAAGGAAAGTTTAATTTGTAATATTTCAAAGTTCGGGAAAGATATTTCCACCCAGCTACCTCTTACGTAACAAATGAACATTCAACACGCCTTATTTGATTTTAATGTTTTATATTTTTAAAAAAAGTTTGGTAATGGGCGTAATAAAAATCTAACCTGCCTTTAACTAACCCGCCTTCGCTTTCTTGCGCTAGTTGGGCATTAATGTGTCTCTGTAAAAAAAAATGCAAGAGAGATTTCTTAGTTGTTTTCTTTTGTAGAAAACAGGTGACGAGAAAACTACACGAAAATGTTAAAGGTTCGAAAAAAAAAAGTTCTGGAAAACACATATAATAATGAATAAGAGCGTGCCGCAGTGGATCGATGCGTAGAGCACTCACCTCTAGTGCTTAGGATTGTAAGTTCAAACCCTACTCTTACCCAATCAATACTCGTTAAAAGGCAGTTACGAAAAATATATCCGTGCGAGAAAAAGAAAGACGTGGAAAACTTTATTTAGACCAATAGCTATTTTATCATCGTTTGCAAAAGTACTTTACAGGAATATGTAATATACGGGGTGTAAAAAGACCTCGGGGGAGAAATTCGGGAGGTGATTCCTGACATCGAAACAAGTAAAAACGGTTCCTATGAATATGGGTAAGATTCCACTTTGTTTTGGAGATACAGTGTTTTCAACTTTGAACCCGAAGTCAAACACCTTACAATGGGAAGAAAATTAATAATTCTCAATAAACCTAAAACGATATATTGAATGAAAACCTCGTTTCCGGAAATTTATTTCTAACAATATGGTGGATATTAGAAGTAAAAACACGATGTCACCTTGTTACCAGTGTTGCCAACCTGGTATAATATTTTTGGCAGTAAATCGTGTTATTGGGTGATGATAAATGAAATAAGTAAAGCACACACCGCAGTGTTGCAAACTGTGGATAAGACAGAAAGGTGCTCGCGATATTATACCAACTATATACCGGTATTTTCGTATGATTTGTCATCTAATGTTGTATCCATAGTTCGCAACACTGCGATTTGTGCTTTAGGTATGTTGTTTATCATCACTAGGGGATGTCAAATATTCAATAAAACAACGTAGTGACATTTCAAAAATTTTAATGTTATAAGTCTTACCAGGTTGGCAACACTGAAATCACGGTGACATCGTGTTTTCACTCCTGATAACCCGCCGTTTGTTGGAAATGAACTTGCGGAAAGGAGATTTTCATTCCGTACGTCATTTCTGAGTTATTGAGAGTTATTCATTTTCTTCCCATTATTAAGCATCGACTTTGGGTTTACCGAGCCGCCGTAGCTCAATGGTAGAGCGTTGGAGTAGGATTCGGGAGGTCGTGGATTCGATCCCAGCGGCCAATCATCCTGACAGGTTTTTCCACAGCCACACCAGGCAAATGTCAGGATGGCACCTTCAACATAGGCCCTGGCTGACTGACACCTTCCCGAATCCTTTCCCCTCCCCGTATTCCGACCTGAGCCTTAGATGCCTAAAGACGCCATAAATCAAAATTCAAATTCAATTCGACTTTTGACTCCAAGTTTTCTACTTGTTTCGAGGTCAGGAATCACCTCCCGAAGTTTTTTAATTTTCCGAGGTCTTGTTACACCCTTTATAGGTGGATACTGAATCATGTAAATCATCATAGCACGTCTTTTTCAAAAGTGGGTCAACTTCTTCAACAAACTTAAACAATTGTAACTGAATTCATTGTAACTAGGGTAGATAAATGAGGCAAGTTGGTTTCTTAATGTACCCTTATCTTATAAAAGCATTTAATTTGGTGGATCATGAATTTATGATATTTTGCTAAAAAAAAAAACAAAAAAAAACGTTAAGTATCACACTAGTATTTTCGAAGGCAACCAACAGCTTCAATCAATAGTACACTAGTCCTCCAAAGTGCGGCGCTATTGTCGCAGACATCGTCTGCTTAGGGTGTGTGTCACTTGAAAACTGATGAGGTATGAAAAATTCCAACTTGTGTCATAGACATTAACAAAAATAATAATGATTCCTAGAGAGGTTCCCCCCCCCCACACACACACACATAAAAGGAATTATCATTCCGTAATAGACAAATATAGGGACTCGCTCTAAGCTTCATTTTTGAATCATAAACTTCTTCCAATACATGTCTTTGGATACATTATTTTAATGGTAATTTGCTACTCTGACACCCATTGCACCATTATTTATTAAGATATTACGTCATGTGCAGAGCTGAAACGGGTCACCCGAGTTGGACTGGGTCTGTGCTTAAGACCCGGTCTGACTCGGTTTCGACCCAGTATCCCGATGGGGCAAAGCAGAGTTTTAATTGAGCCCCTCGGGGGAACAAAATGGTAAGCGCCATAAGAAAATGTCCGCAGTATATTGAAAATAAAATACAATGGTGTCTAAATCTTTAAATTTCGAGCACTAACCTTTTTGTTTTTCAGGTATGCAGGCAGTTTTTGGATACAAAAATCAAAAAGTTTGCAATCGAAGTTCCAAGATGTAGACACTATTGCATTTTATTTTAAAAATAAATTTCTTATGGCGCTTACCATTTTGATCCCCCCAGGTGCTCAATATTATTGCCTTGCGTTTGAACAGTGTTTCTTTCATAGATGCCCGGGATCTGGGGTTGTTACCCCTAGAGCACAAAATACATACAACGCCGAAAATATCCAGTAAAATATAGTTCCCAGATAGAGTCATTCGGGTCAAGTTTGGGACCGGGTCAGAGAAAAGTGAACCTGTTTCAGCCCTGGTCATGTGTGATGATGTCGCGTCATGTTTACTACAAAGTTTCAACATTTGTTCAAAATTATCTTTTATTATTTTGGGCTGAGCAATTCACTCTTCAGTTAATGACCCTTTTTTCGCACGGTTATTTTTTTACCAACCGTCAATGAAAAGTGTCGATTGAGCATAAACATGTCAATCTCCATAGGCGCGAATTTACATTCGCTGAACGTGAAGTGGGACTACCTAAATAATTAGCTCGCAAGTTCATCGATGCAGTAACAAATGTATCGCCATTGGATTCTGTCCTGGGCAACATGAAGTCAATTTTCGTCATGAATATACGAAAGGGTAAAACTGAGGAGCTTGTTTTCAAAAAGGCACATGTCCAGTTTCGGAAACTTTACAGGATGTATGAAAAATGTTTTTCTCTGGGAGAACGACCACCATGATTTTGAGAATGATCAAATATTTTGAACAGAGGCACTGACAACATTATCCGGGAATATGAGTGTTTAGTGACCATTACGAGAAGAGGTTTCACCATATTTAATTTGGACATGTTCCCTTTTGATGGCAACTCATGGACATGTTACCTTTAGTTATAAATATGAAATGAAACTCCAAGAAGGCGCGCAGGCCTTGTAGCCGTGCGGTCTGAGGCGTTAGGCCAACGGCTCGAAGGTCCCGAGTTCCACTCCCGGCAGGGGCATGAGTGTGGATTTTAACTGGCAGTAAATGGGCAAATCGTGACGGGCCGAAGTCAGTTACTAGACTGGCCCATATAAAATAAAGTTTTTTTTTTCTCTCTCTCTCAAGAAGGCGCACAACATATAATGAGAAATCGTTTACTAAACACTCGTGGTCATGGAAATGATAAAAATCCCGAACGATTAGAAAACTTGAAACAACCACCATTTGTAAATATAACAAATGCCAGTTGCTAGAAAAATGGCAATAAAAAGTAATATAGTTCTAATGCTGTTAAGATGTCAAAAATAGTGTCTCTGTTGAAGAAGAAGCATAAACTTGTGTAGAAACTTTAAAAATGTATGTCTTGACGATTGATCTAAATTTCTTTTAACCGGTAGTGTGTGTGATGGCTGATGGGTAACGTTCATAAGTCCTAAATTGCAGAAGTCCTAAAAAAAACTTCCAGAAGTCCTAAACTTTAGGACTTATGCAAAATCCAGAAAATTGGCTTCTCATCTTTTAGGACTTGTGCAATTTAGGACTTATGCAAAATTCAGAGAATTGACTTCTTGCCTTTTAGGACTTATGCAATTTAGGACTTGTGGTGCTACCCCTGTGTGATAGGCGTTTTATCCTCGTGTCAGTTCTACCAGTTCTAGTTGAAATTTCTAAAATGACGATTCGTTTGCTTGGTTTATGTCCTAATTTTGCTGTAATACGCTTCCAAATCCTTTACATTATAGACCTCTCAGTTCTTCACTAGCTTCTTCAGAGATCCAAACTCGTCATAAGCATCCTCCTCCTCTTCACTCCTCTGTATCTCGATTCTCGATTTCTTCAATATTCCTTCGACTATTAATTAATCCTTGTACCAGAAGCCAAAACACGATGATTTGGTATAAAATGGAGGGACCAGATGAAACTTTCAACACTTGTACACTGGCATGTATAGAGCACGAAAATATGTGATAAGACATTCCAAGATGGCTATCCAAGATGGCGGCCATTCAAAATTTAGCCTAAAATATTTTCTTATTTAATATTTTACTTTGAAACGACTAGTTTTAGATAAACCTATGTCCTTTAACAAAATTTAGTGTGTAACTTAGGCTTTAATTAAAAAAAAAAAAAAGATCAATAAAATCCGACAAGTATAACCAGAGATATGGACAATTATTTGAAAATTTCTGCAATACAAGGTAACATTACGGAGGCACTTATGCGTGTAGAAGCTACGTGGTGTTTTGGTATAAAATGTAGGGAACAAATTAAACTTTTAGCTCTTGAACACTTGTCTACGAAGAGCACGAATATGGGTGATAAGACATCACAAAACGGTAGTTATTCAAAATGACGGCCAATCAAAATCGCCAATTTTCAATGTTACGAGATTTCGATGTTTCCTTTTTTTTTTTTTTTAATGAAAGATCATTTCTTTGCCTTCAATTTTTATTAAGAGCCATATTTTCATAAATATAACAGAGTTTTTGTTAAATTTAAAAATGTACATTTTAACCTAAATTATTATATTTAATATTTACTTAAGTATATTTAGTTTTAAGTTTTTTTAATTGAAATTTAAAAATAACAAAAAATGTTTATTATTTTCTTATTTAAGGTCTTATTAGGAAACGATATTTTTTAGATAAATATTTGCTTTCAAAATGCTGCTGGGCTGCGGTGGGTTAATGGCTTAGCACTCACCTATGATGATGGGTGGTCGGTTAGACCCCTGCTCCTGGTATATGGACTTTGTGGTGGATTAACACCGTATGCGTGGCTTTTCTCGGGATTCTCCCGTTTCCTCCCAGTTTTTTTATTCCACCAATTCATCTCATCATCCATCCTGTATGACCCAAAGTTGCCTAAAGGTCTTAAAATTAAATTCCAAAGACGCTTCTTCTAATATATACTTTTATTTGAGGAAAAGGGCAATAATATCCGATAATCTGGACCTAAGAAATCACTACTAATAAAAAGTTTGGTTTTCTGTTGTACTGTACAAACAGGTTAAAGCAAGTAAATACATTGTGAAAGGTGTTAGAAACTAACGGAAAGTATTGTCCAAAGTGTCTTAGAAATTGATTAAGAAGTGGCATCAGCTGTAATAAGATTCCATTCAGGTCAGGCTGTGCCAGTGTAAATGCATTTGCAGGACAAAGAAAGATCAAAAGGTTGGCTGGAACAGCACAACATTCAGAAGCCTAGGAATCGAGTGAACTGTTCCAGATGAGTTATTCAAGACAACTGGAAATTTTCATGTATTCCAAGAAAATAGAAATTGGAATTGCCAATGAGCTGCGATAGAATTATTTGCATCCAACCAAAAGGGGGG
>JAGDQP010067310.1:0-11167 GCA_022664845.1 Lepisma saccharinum
AAATGTACTGTGTGTGGTAATTCAGAAGGTATTAGGGATTTTGTATTTTATAACATGGAGGAATTCATTAATCATGTGCTGCAACAAGGTCCTAAGTTTAAAAGTGTGTTAGCGCTTTCACACAACGGATCTCGGTTTGACATGTTATTTGCTGCTCGATTTCTCTTGGAACATCAGAAATTAATTCATCATATTATTGCACAAGGTCATAAAATTATACAACTAACTGTAAACAATATCATTTTAGAGACACGTACTTATTCATGAGTGTTCGATTAGCTGACCTGGCTAAAACTTTGGATTTGGATGAATCTATCAGAAAAGATGATTTTCCATGTTTATTCAATACTCTTCAAAACCAAAATTATAAAGGACTATATCCCAAACTTGACTTTTATGATATTGACAGTAAATCACCTGAAGAGGCAGAAGCAATTGCTGCATGGCATAAAGAATGTGTGGAGTCGAAAAGGATCTTTGATTTCCAGCATTAATTGTTAGAATATTGCCGGAACGACTTTCGTATCCTAACTTTGGCCCTCATTCGGTTTTCAAACCTCCTCGAAGAAAAAACAAATGGTATTCAATGTTTTCTTCATACAAGTACAATAGCTATGTGTGCTATGGAATGCCTTCGTTCTGTTTATTTACAAGAGAACTGTATTCCAATTATTCCTCCATTAGGGTTCCATCATCGAGATCATCAAAGTAAGGAAGCACGTCAATGGCTTAAGTATATGGAACACGAACGTAAATTACACTCAGGACAGCTGAAAATGGTGGTGAGGTACAATTCAGACATTTTAAATTGGATGGATATGATAAGAAGAGTCGAACTGGGTATGAATTCTATGGCTGCTACTGGCACGGACATACTTGTATATCTCAAGCTCGTAATCTTCCTATTGATGCTGAAGGGCGTACCTAGCAGGACCGGTATGATACGACGTTGGCTAGAAAATAATTTCTTGAAAATAGTTGTGGCGTAAAATTTGTGGAACAATGGGAATGTGAATGGGATAAGGCTGTTAAAACGTCTCCTGAAATTCAAACATTCATTCGAGAACATTGCCATAATGTTGAAGAACCATTACGCCCGAAGGATGCATTTAAGGGAGGGCGCACAAAATGTTTTCGTGCATTGTACAACTGTGATGAAAACGAATATCTGGAATATGCTGACGTCACTTCATTATATTCATGGGTTATGTCTAAAAAACCACTCCCAACGGGAGAAGTGAAAATATATAAAGGTTTCTCTAACCAAGTGCACATGCTCGATCCAAGTACATGGTTTCGTATTCTGTAAAGTTTTGCCGCCTAGTAATCTTGCTATTCCAGTTCTTGCATATAATGTTCACAACAAACTCGTATTTGGTCTGTGCCGAACTTGCATGGACGAGCTGAATACCGGAGATTGTAATCATACTCAGGAGGAGCGTGCTATCAAAGGTGTCTTCTGTACTTCTGAGCTTCATGCTGCGTTAAAGAAAGGGTATGTTATACTTGACACGTATGAAATTTGGGAAATGGAGATGAAGGAGGGATTATTCAAACCCTATTTTGATAGCTTTTTTAAAATGAAACAAGAATCCAGTGGGTTTCCTTCTGATTGTACTACAGAAGAGCAGAAACAGGCATATATTGCAGATTATGCCTGTCATGAAGGAATAAGTCTCGAGTATGACAAAATCGAACGTAATGAAGGGCTGAGATATATTTCAAAAATCTTTTTAAACTCCCTCTTTGGTAAATGGGGTCAGCGCAGCAATTTACCACAGACAAAGGTTGTAACTAGTGCTCAGGAATTTTTTGAGCTTGTAAGAGCACCTCACTTGGAAATACAAAGTGTAGTTCTTGTAGGACAAAAACTATTAGTGACATTCAAAGACTTGGAAAATGAGAACACACCATATCCATTTACAAATTTGGCAGTAGCATCATTCATATCTTCATGGGCTAGACTCCAATTTTTTGAAATGTTGGATACTGTTGGGATTGATAGGGTAATTTATTGTGACGCAGATAGTATTATTTATATACAACGACGTGATGAATCAGTCTTGTTACCTATAGGGAACTACTTATGCGAATTAAATAGAGAAATTAAAGAGGGGTGGGAAATGTACATTTTGATTGCTGCTGCTGCGAAAAATTATTCTTATCGGATATGAAATTTAACTACAGGTAAAGTAAAAGAAGTTTCGAAAGCTCGTGGGGTAACATTAAATGCACGGGTTCGAAAGGAAATAAATTTTCAGCATTTTTATGATTTGATAACTCAGAAGTATGACAGTAAAATAATCTTCAATCCTAACAATATATTACGCAAATCAGGATATAAGATTGTCTCTAAAGGACAGAGTAAACGTCACCAAGAGGTAAACACCAAAAGACATTAGACTGAACCCCTCCAATAGCGAGGATTATCATAACTTACCTTATGGTTACCGTAGCAAGTAGAAAAGGAATGTAAACTTCCCTACGAAACATCAGTACTTTAAAATTTCGAAGTAAAATTATTATATTCTCCAATCATAGTTTCTCGTTTCTATTAACATTACATTGTAATGAGAGCCACTTAGTACTTTCATCTCAAAATTTTCATTTAACAATATTATGCATTGTGTACTACTAAATAATTTCACGAAAGTTACACGTGAGGCGTCTAATCACGTGATTTGCTACTTAAAGTACGAGCAATGAACATTGCATTGTAACTTTAATATATCGAAACAAAGTTTCTTCTATTACGCTAGAGGATTTGTAATTAAGTAATTTAGTGGTTCACACTACCGTGCAGTGTTCATTATGAAGAATGCGGATTATTCCGATCTGAGTAAAACTTGTAAGACAAGAATTGTCTGTATTTGTAATAAGAATTGTACTTACACTTGATTACGTACAATAAAAAGTTTTTTCCTACAACATGATTTGTTCTATTTCTTTTGCCTAGTTGGCAACACTGGTAATTTTAAGTTTCTCCCAAGTACTTGTATGTTCGCATTGCGTTGCAATATTCGAAAAATAGTTCCGAATTCTCGTCTTATTTAGTATTGTTTACCTAGTTGGCAACACTGCAGCGTAATGTTCAAAAAGTACTAAAGAAGTTCGCATCTTTAAATGCTTAAGAATTATTTACTTGTTCAAATTCAATTTATAATATTCTAGCTGAAGAGTAACTTTCGTTACGAATACAATAAAATATTGAATCGATTTATTCTTGTCGTTCTGAAATTTTGTTATTCAAACAAAATGGAAATTGTTTCAAAACATTAAAGTGTTTTAAAAAGAAATCTCCAGCAAAAAAAATATATTATCAAGTCACTGCTTAGACTTTAAAAAAAATTATTTTATCTCCTAGTTTTATAAAGTTGAAATGAAGGCGGTAGTGCCTCTAGACTAGGAATCAAACGGTCTGCCTGGTCAGGAGCAGGAGAAAGCTTTATTTGCATTGGTCTGAGGTTCATCCAACCTCGTATGAAATGAACTAGCCAAGTTGGCATAGGTTGCTGACAGTCTAGCATCTGGGGGTATCGAGGGTTCAAACAGTGCTGGAGCGAACGAAATGGTGAACGCTATTAAATCAGTTGGATAACAGGACAGTATCTTCAACTTTCATCAATTGATACATCTAGGCTTCGATATACTGTATTTTTGATCAGCGTATGCATCTTGGGTAGCTGGAAAAGTAGGTAGGATCTGAAGTGTTAGCCTGAACTTGGTTCGTACCATAGTCTATATGATCCATAGCTCACGAATATATGGGGCAGTAGTATTCTGATAGTCCTACTACCACATCCTCCATCTCTCATTTGCTATATAGGCGAACTACTAGCTTTTTTTACTTGAACTATGGAACTATCTTACACGAATGTTTTACATGAGAAAATAAATTAATTATAAACAAGAGTATCTTACACGTTTCACGATCGTTCAATTTGTCCACAACTCTCCTTATGAAGAATTCGAATCTGGTAAATTAAATAGATTGCCTAGACAATTTAATAAAGAGGATTATATTTTCTTCCAAAACACTCTCAAAAGACAAACATTACACTTAAAAGCTGCTGTATACATTTACTTTTTGGCTAGCTAGTGAAACACAATTGAATATGAACGGCCAAGACTACCCTTCTGAAGAACTAGCTGTTAAAGTGTCAAATCAATGACTCTTCCTTTCCGACCTTCATGAATAAGTGTTAATGAAGTTCACCTTTGATTTTTAAAATGTTAGTAAAAGGAGGGGGACAAAATCATTCTTGCATAATTCAGACTTAACTTATGGCAAGCTTACGAAGAAATCTATTAACTAAATATTTAAGACGATGGATCTCTTCAATGCTGGATTCAATAAACCATGGAATCACTTCTTCTACACTTTCTAGAATATACAAAATGTTCAGCAAAATTATTTTAAATCAAGACTTAGATTTTAATCAAAGGAGGCTAAAAAGCCGGATTTTGTCGTGGATTTAGCACAATGGGCCACATACAAACATTGAATGAAGTTCCGGAAAACATTAATGAATATGAACTTCCACTACGTAGGATTCAAAGATTTTGAAAAAGATTTCAATTCGGTCTCCTTGGCAACACTAGTTAAACACTTGTACATCACATGATCGTCGGTTAAACGTCAGTTTAACATTAAAAGTGCATACATTTAATTATTTATTTCCCTTGCATTGCCGAATCAATGCACGCTGTTATATAATATTTGAAAGTATTTATTAACAGCTTCGAATTGTTCTAACAGTTCGAACCTATTAAATAACTGTGTACTACTAAATAATTTCACGAACGTTACACGTAACCCGTCTAATAAGCACATCAGTTATTAAACTATATTAAGAAAATAAAGAATTGAAGTGTGAAAAGGAGTAGGGCAAGTATTTAATTTGTTCACAACTGTTTTGTACGGTTCTGGAGAGAGTGTTTCAAAATTTAAACGGGGATGAAGTTGGAATTAAAAATAATGACGAATAACTTCATCACCTACTGTTTGCTGAAGATATAATCTTGTTTGCTTCAAGTGCACAAGAACTACAAACCAGAATGGTAGAACTGAGTACTGAGAGTTCGAAAATAGGCCTTAAAATGAATTTAAGTAAAACAAAGGTCATATACAATCAACATGCTGCAAAGAGGGAAATACAGATTAGCGGAGAGACAAATAATTAGGTCGATCACACCCATGAGGTGTTCCTTAACTTTTAATTGTCTTACAAGTATTTGATTTATTTAGCTATCTCATGTATTACATTCGTAAACTATCTAGTAGTACACAATGTATAACATTGTTTCATGAAAATTTTCAGATGAAAATTTAAACATATTTTTCTTCGAAACATGTGAAAGATATATGTTGTTCGCTGATGAAATAGCATTGTTCGTTGTTTAATTTACAATTCGAGCAACTAAGTACATGTACCTAAGCCAGGTCAAAGCAGCCAATGCCAAGCTGACTGATGCTTGAATACACACTTGGAAAGTCTAGCGTTTATTTTCCAAAGCAAACTACCAATTTGTTTCAAGCGTAAAGTTTATAATCAATGTCTTTTTCCTGTAATGATGTACGGCTGTGAAACTTGGACATTGAATGCGCAAACGACTCAAAGATTGAGAGTCACACAAAGAGCAATGGAGAGATACATGCTAGGAATAACCAGGAGGGACAGGAAGACAAATGAATGGATTAGCGCACAAACAAAGGTAGAGGATGTAATCAAGACTGCGAAGAAGCTGAAGCGGAAATGGGCCGGTCACATAGCTAGACGAGCAGATGGAAGGTGGACGACAAATGTACTACATTGGATTCCTAAAGAAAAGAAACGACCGAGATGACGTACAAATGTAAGATGGGTAGATGAAATCAAATGTTTTTAAGGAGCTACATGGATGAGGATATCAGCAGACCGAGATATGTGGAAAGAAAGAGGGGTGTGGTCAGACCACCGTCTTCACCGACCAGCGAATAAAAATGGGTGAATATAATGATTCACCAAAAGTCTATATTAGCAACGGCTGCATACGCAAGTTAAAAATCACCCCATCTCACCACCTCGCCATACATTTATAAACAGATCAAATCAAGCACCATAGTTTTAAAAGAAAAAATTACGTCACTCTAAAATCAATTAAATAGAGCAAGCCACAGAAACAGTTATTAAATATATTATTAAATGGTTTCGAACTTCTTAAAACTACTATTTTATATCTATAATATATATACTATGTATATATACCTATTTATACATATTTATTATTATTTGGGGTCATATTTCCATGAAATATTGTTTTAAAACATCTTATTAAAAGGCTTTGAATTTCTTACGAAATTCTCTTTTATTTAGTTATTAACGAGTTCGGTTTTTAGCAAACCTCGTTATGGTTTTGTAATTAATTAGTAGTTTACTAATAGCGTTATAAAGTTATGCACATACTCTTTTATACAATATAAGAGGTCTATGAAATACTCTATACCTATAATTATACATATCCTATGTAAATCATATTTATTAATTAGTTAATAACGAGTGTTATACATGAGAGGGTTAAATAAATATACATATACGGGGATCTAACCACGATATTCGTATTCCTGGTAAAATTCTAGCCGAGTATTTCATACTTCTCTTATCTTTCTAGTGCAACCCGTTCAAATTATTCTTAAAGGGGTTCGAAATTCTTACGAATTTCTCGTTCATCTCAAGAAAAGCATCTTAAGATAAAGAAAAACATCTTTTTTAAATCTTTTTACCATCACCCCTTCCAACCCAAGTCTTCTTCCATCCATCTTCCCCACTCACTATTACCAAACGATACAGCCGAGAGATCCGACCTTAATCACTAGGCAACGCGAGAAATGGCAAAATGGCTAAAGGTGTCGTCACTCTGTTCACATATACTTGTTATTTGACCTAACACCCAATACACCAGATCCATTAAGAATACGCACAAAGTCTTTTTCTTGATGAAATACTAACAATTTACACTCATCAAAAACATGCAAATACATTGTTTTTACTTTGTATATTACAAGATGCACAAGGTAAAACATTTTAAGATGTTTCACAGTTTGTGCAAGTGTAATTGAAAGCGTAAGACAATTTTGCAAGAAGCTCAGGTGAGTTAATACGTACAGTGTCACAAATCGCTAAAATGTTATAAAGGGAAATGTTTGTTTGAGTGATTTTCATAAAAGGTGGTTACAAAAACATAAGCATACAATACATCAGTTATCTTTACGCCGAACAGCCTTAAAAAGAAAACGTAAGTTACTTCTACAAAGGGAGGCGCCTTTCTACCACTACTGTTAGCTCCGGTATTATCAGCTATTGCAGGATCTATTTTTAAAAATGAGTAGTTCAAAACATCAATTTAAAAAAATGATTTTGATTCCTGATAATTCTGATTCGCAATAACATACAAATACTAAATCTAGTGAATCATATCAAACAAAGCTTGATCAGGAGATGGATAATATTTTAAAAAGAACTGATATTTCTATTACTCAAAAGTGGAAATTATATCAAGACGCTTTAAATCGATATTTAAATCATACAAACAGTATGACATCATCTTTTTCCTCTATTGTTACATCACTATATGAAAATGAAAAGCCGCCCCCAGAAAATTAGTACAAGATGAAAAATTAGCACCAGCAACGAACACATTATTCATTCAAATATAAAAACTTTTCAAAGAAAAACTGAAGGATTATTAAAGCATTTACTAGCCTCTAATCAAATCAGTTGGAATAATGACGCAACCATCAAAATAATAAATTACCAGGCTCAAATGTTATCGACTTGTTGCATGATGTTATAAGAACTCGCAAGTAATCCCGTTATTCTGAAGTTATACAAGAATTTGAAAACTTTTAAGTGACTTAAACACACCTAAGAAAATTTCCCAACAAGTGACATAAACACACCCAGAAAGTTTCTCAGCATAGTTGATAGTGAAAATATATTTAACACGCCATCTAGTCATCGCCGTACACTTTGAAAAAGAAAAATACTCTCTGCTATTTCTGCAATTGTTAAAAACTGGAAATATTCTTTATAAAATGGTAAAATTATCAAAAATATTTCGTAAGTATTCAGACCCTGACGTTTTAAGCAATATTTCTAAATTACGAAAACGTACCAAGCTGTCAAAGTCGAAAATTACAAATTGGTTGTCTACACAAGATACCTTACATAAGCTTATACGGAAAATATTTCGACGAAAAATATTATGTAAATGGACCACATGAACTAATACAAATGGATTTAGGAGATATGCAAAATGTAAAGCAACTTAACGATAATTATTGTGTTAGTTTAGTAGTAATTAATTGCTTTACAAGATTTATTTGGTTTGCGCTATTAAAAATGAAAAAGGAAGTGAAGTAGCAAAAAAGTATTGAACAAATGTTAAAATCAATGCCAATTCCTATACTGAATTGTAAAGCAGATTTAGATACAAAATTTTATAATAAACATGTTACAATGGTATTTGAAAAATTTCACATTAATCACTATAGTGTATTTTCTGAAATAAAAGCAGCTTTTGCAGGAAGTGTAATTAAAACTTTAAAAGAAAAAATATATAAGTATTTTACAGCCAGTAACAGTTATAGATATTTTACAAGAACTTGTGCACGAATATAATAATGCTAAGCATTCAAACATATTACGAGCTCCAGCACAAGCTGAAGCAAATGCATATCAAATATGGGGTACTTTATATGGTAATTCAAAAACGAAACACAGAAAATGTAAATTTCAACCTGGTGAATGTGTTCGTGTTTCAAAATTTAAGGGATCATATACTTCAAAAGGGATATCTACCCAAATGGCCGCAAGAAATATTTATTGTTGAAAAGTGTAATAAAAGTACTTCACTGACCTATAAAATTAAAGATTGGAATGGCGAACTTATTAAAGGTACATTTTATACTGAAGAACTTCAGAAAGTAATTATTAATAAAAACAAAACTTATTTTATTGAAAAAATAATAAAACGTAAAATACATGTTATTTGTGAAATTGGTTGGGTACCCTGAAAGTATGAATTCATGGGTTAGTAGAAGATCAATTCAGCTGTAAACATGGCATCTTTTAAAAACTACTTTTACATAACGCTCCAATCAATTGCATCTAGTAATCATATTTTAGCAAATAAAACAGCTTCTTATTCTGTTTGTCAACTTATAGAACTCAGTAAAAAATATAGTTGGGTTGTTGGGATAGCAGAATTATATATGCCATGGTCATTTTGTAATATCACTGAAGAGGACTTGTAATTCACGCTGTAAAAACCAATAAACTAACAAGGTTTGATTTAAATGTTGTTCCAGGAAATTATCCAAATATTGCAAGCATTTTGCAGTTTCTTCCAAAGCAATATGCACAAATTATTAAATACGATGAAATACAAAACCGCATTATTATTTCACATGTTCTGAATAAAAACGACCAACACATGATTGGAATGACTCTATGTTTACAGCGTATTTTTGTTTTAGTGAGAATGATGATCAGAGGAGCGAATTAAAAATGTATATTTTCAAACACGCTATGAAAATGAAAAATAAAAAAAAAACGTTATTTTAATAGCACCATTTCCATGTCATATAAATCATAACATCCCCGCTGAAATAAATGTTAGCGTAGATATAATCAAAAGACAGTTTCCTGGATTTAGAAAAATTAGTGTACCAGATTTTCCATATGGACGTGTCTGTACTTTTCTTTCTAAAAATCGGCACTATATAAAAGTGAAAAGCACATATTTTGATACTCTACACGTTGACTTAAAAGATGAACACCAGCAAAGTCTACTATTTCAGTTTGGAACGACAAGCGTAACACTTTATTTTAAGTGTTTGTAATGCTTTCTGAAAGCACAGATGACAGTTTTTATATTACTTTGACTTCAAATGGTAGTGTAAATACAAATCCTCATAATATACCCACATATTTAACAAATATTTTAAATCATCCAATACACCTGGATAAATCTACTTTATGGTATGTTGAATTAAGTGAGGTACACCTTCCAATAACTTGTTATAACGTTACACAAGGACGTTACAACGTTACCATCATACGGTATGAATTAGCACCTAATGACAAGCACAAATATAAATTAGCTCCAGGATATTATCAATCTGTTCAACAGTTGCTTAATGAGTTAAATAAGGCTAAATAACTCGAATTTAATTCAATTTGAGTTAGGCAATGTTGTACAAAGAAAATGTAATATAGAAATATAAAATATATATTTATCGCCATTACTTGCATTGCAACTAGGATTTGAGCCAATGGTGGATATTTAAAAACTAAAAAAGGAGTTAAACAGCCATATATGGATATAGGATACTCACAACAAATCTTTGTATATACAAATATTATAAATAATCAATTCGTAGGCGATACTAAAGCGCCTCTTTTGCGTATTCTATCAGTTGCAAACATTAAATACGGTCGAATTCAGACAGTTACTTTTGATAATATACAATATTTGCCTTTATCAAAGCATACTTTTAATAGTATTGTAATATTACTAAAAGATCAAGCAGGGCAAAATTTACCATTTCTAATCTAGAACGCTAACGATAACATTTCATTTTAATAAGCTTTCATCAGCATCAATATGAAATACGATTAGCAACATGGCCGAGGTTTACCTTATATTTCGGGACCTGTTTATCAAAAAGGACATGTAATAGGTAGTTTATTTAAAGTAATATTTCGTTTTGTAGTGCCGCTTATAAAACAAGGTGAAAAAACAGTGGGACGACAGGCATTACGAACAGGTATTCAACTAGCAGGTGACCTGCTAGGAAATAAACCACTTTCACAATCTTTTCATAATCGCATGTGTGAAGCAAGTTCAACTTTAAAGAACAAAGCTGAAAATAAAATGAATCAGTTGTTATCAGGCAGTGGCAAACAATGCACTCGTAAACGAAAACCTAGTGGCTCAACCGTAATAACATTTTGTTCTCCAGCATTAGTTAAACTTATGCAGACAAAGTTTCCCTCTAAACTCCATAGTTGCTAATATATACTTTTTTTTTACAATTTCAACCCCTCCCACCATCCTTTTGGACCGATTTTGCTCATTAACGAACTTAGCCGAGCTATTAGGCCTAGAAATAACATAATAACAT
>JAGDQP010067311.1:0-11167 GCA_022664845.1 Lepisma saccharinum
GTTTCTTTTAATTATAGACAACCTGTTGGAATCCAATTACATATTTGCATTGACTATTTGCAAGCTTAAGAAAGGAATATATTTTATTGTGTCGAGTGAAATGACATCGGATTCTGCGTAGCCTCATTGCATCAGTTACATATCGTCAACAGTGCTCTTGAAGACAAAAAAGAAGTCACGTGATTATACGCGGATTGTTGATGCGCGGGATGCTATTGTTAATGTCGTTGTCGATTATCCGATATGCGTTTTTACCTTGCCTTCGTTTAGATAGTTTTTCTGTGGGCAATAACTAAAGAAATATAATTCAACTAAATAAAGGATCCTATTATTCTTTTGGTATATTTAGTTGTAAGTTGTAATTTGCTAGCATTCATTGGACTCGAAAGCAAATAAATAAAAAATCAATGCAAACACAAAAATTGTAAGGAAAAAAAAAAAAGTTTTGTACGGAACCTAAGTAGTCAGTTCAAAACTCCTGTTTATAAAAAAGATACTAACAGCGTAAATTATGTAATACTATGATACAATAGAATTACTCGCGCGGTACAAGTACATTGAACTGTAGTAATATTAGAGAAAACCTAACTCGTAAAAGTAAAGATAATACTATTAAAAAGATTGTGATACAAGTCGCATACAATTTCTTCAAATTGTCAGGACGTCTTTTAAAGCGACATTTGAAATATAATATAATAATTTGTGATCAGTGCCTATCGGGTACATGTCAACAAAGCACGGTCAGAGATTAATGCCGAATGTTGAGAAATTTAATTGTACTCCGTCAACTAATGTGAAGTACAACCTTGTTACTTGTTAATGAAAAATAAATATTGTTGTGCATGTTAAGTATAAAATATACTTCATCGGACTCAAATGTTCATGGAGCACAGGTGTACGTAAACGTCGTAAGAGCGTAAGGAAAATATAGTTGCAGAATTAAGTAAAAATTGTGTAACGTTGGGCTCAACGCTTTACGGGTACCCGGCCGATAAACATTTTCATTAACGATAATTTCTTATAATTGATGTCAAAAGCCTTTTGATCGTTTCGTTATTAGTAGAGTGCATTATTGTGTATGTTACTCTTGTTTGAACACATTCAAACGCACTCAATTTTTGGTAAAATTATCACATACCTACAGAAGTAAACTCACACACAAAAAAAATAGTCGCGTGTGTGCCCTGTAATCAGGTCAAATATTGAATATATTCATTGCTTTGTAGTAACATATCAACTTATTGGCGTTTTTATGTATGTTTTACCTTTTTTACCGACGGCATACCAAAATACCGGATAAAGTTCGATTTCTGAAAATAGTAATAAAGTATTCTAAAAAGTGTAGAAAGTGTTAGTATTTATTGGAATACTGAAGAAAACATTTCTATTAAGCTATTTCGTGAAATTTCACCAAAAGTGACATTTTTCAATATTTTGGTCGGAGTCAGTAGAAGTGGTGTGGATTTCTGCGCCGGGACTCCAAATGCTAAAAACGTGGTTTTCCGCCTAAATACAGTGTTTTTTACCCATTTTCAAGTGTTTCAACGTTCGTCACGCACTTTGCGACCGTTTCCCGCCATTTGCACACATTCATCTATTTGTTGATTTTTGTGCGTTTTTACAGTATTTCGGGGCTCAGAGGACCTATTATCGGTATTACCGTTCCACCAACCTTTGTCTCCGGAATTCGCTGGCTTACTGGTTTGGAAGTATTATACAGGACCCCAGGGGTGAGCAGTAGGGTTGCCTTTGTCCTCGCTCGTTATCACGGAAGCTATATCATCCCACGGCGCTCTTTTCAAGCGAAGTGGGACGTACACGTTTAATTACTGCCCGGCAAATTATTGTACGGATTGGTACTCCGGGAGGAAGGAATTCTTCACTTACCAAGAGAACCGTCATATTATGTATGGTCTTTAGGCAACTTTGTCTCAAGCTATCCATTCATTTCTTGTACTTGCAATGTAAGTTTCGTGTTACCTGATTGTGTGAATTTCGGATTCAGGAAAATCATTTTTCATTGACCTCTTTCCATGAATCTGACTGTACCTTCTTATTTTTCGTATTGGCTTTTTAGTCTTTGCAAAACTTACGTACTTATCTAGATTGTTGCACTGTTCTTTACTACATTCCTTGTGGACAAGTTACTGCAGTTTTTTTCTCCTGGTGTTCCATTTCTTTCCTAATAATCCGCTAAAAGGGAGTAGCTGAGAATTCTTCCCCTTCCTGTCCAGACTGTCGCCGTTACTTTCAGTGAATCTAATCAAAGGTCGCTGGAAATTGGTCTCCACGTGTGGAATAGGTCTCTAGGCGAAACGATATTGCTCAAAGAAAGTAACAAAAAATATCTAATATATATCCATGTGTGGTGCTGTGTAAAAGTGGCTATGGGTTAGTGAAAGGAGAAGAAGAAGAAAAAAAAAAGAAAAACTAAAGAAAACAAAAGAAAAGCTCTAAGCGAACAGGTGTATAAAGAAGCTGCCTTGTAAAACTCTTTTTGTACTGGAGCGTCTTGTGTGGAAGATCGTATGGTAAAAAATAGGTCGTTTCAAGTTTTATGTCGTATACAAGAAGTACGCTTTTAACAGAGGAAAAAAAAAGGACCATTTTTACTCCCGACGAGATAGATGGAAAGATATTGTTCTGTGTTTCTTTTTTCCTTTTCTTTTTTCTTAAAAAAATAATATTTATATACCCTGTACGACCAGTTCATGAATCGCTATAAAACGTTTGAGTTGAGGTCAACAGTTTATTATCTTCGTTTAGGTAGACTGCTGGAGTTTTTCTTGCTGTTCTTTGAATTTGCCACTCTGTAAAGGATATTTGAAATTTACGGTGTGTCGACAGTGTATATTTACGATGCTAGTGAAATAGTGCATGGTAGAAAATGATAAGTAAGTAGATCATAAACTGGTAGGAGATAAATGAATGTAGTAGTGACTAGATTCTAAAGATGTCGCTAAGGTAGCAGCGCAATACAATTCGAAGATATTCAGGTAGTAGTTGCACGCATGCGCTTAGGAGTCCAGTTAAAAAAATGGCTATACAATGGCTCTAGCAGTGTACGTTCTAAAAGCTCTTTTGTGGACAAAAGGACTTCTCAAAAGATATTTATAAGAAAATGTTTCGTGCTCACCGTGAGAAGCGTCTATCACGTAAAGCGGTACACAACTGGGACTATCACGTAAAGCGGTACATCAGTTTGTGATCTAATATTCCTTCGCAGTAGTGACGACAAGATTATTATTTTTTTTTTTTTTCAGGGAAGGTTATTATGGATTGGAATCGCATTGAAGTAAACATTTTTGTACTTACGAACTGCTTTAACTGGAGGATCGGCTGGGCACGGGAATTAGATAGTGAGAAAGTACCGAAGAGGGAGATAGACTAAGGAAAGAGCGATATTGCAGACAATAAAGTAAAATGAACTAGTTAGGACATCACATACACAGAAGTTGCGTTAAAGAATGCCATTGAAATTAGAGAAGTACTAGCTTGAGTAGAATAGACTATGCATCCAATGGAAAAAAACTTTATTGAGAACTTCGGCAACTAGAATGCATAAACATCGAAACACTAACATAGGTCATGTGGAAACAGACTACACTGATAATTTTTGTAAAAATTTCAGTTTTAAATTACTTTGAAAGGCTTAATCATGTGCAACTTATATTGCCGGCTAACTAAATATTACTGCAATATTTATTAATTTTTTCCATAGTTTGCAACCATGCGTAGTAACATTTAGAACATTCACGTCGTGTATTTGATATTGCGTTATTATTATTACATAAACTACAACTTACATATTAACATTTTTCTGGTACAAATACACCATTCACACTCATGAATTAAGCATTGTATGCTTCAAAATACGATATTAAAATTTGTATTCGAACTCTTTTTTTTTCTTTGTTTTTAAAGAATACCATGATTTAGAAAGTCTCGTATTTGACGTTAGTATAGCTTCACAAGAATAAACAGAGAAAAGAGGATTCATCTTTCGATTTCTCCAGAGATGCTGTGAGTGAGCGCTGTGTGAATTACATACTTGTGTGTAAGTAAGAAAAAGTGGAACGGAGGGATTGCGTGTTGCGAGTGAAGCAGTAAGGGCGGAGTGTTTCTGTCAACTAGTGTGTGCCCTCACAGTATATCATTGTGGGTTTCCTTTCCTTGTACTATACAATACTCCTCTCTCTCTCATCTGTGCAGGAATGAAATCTCGCTAAGTACCTTCCGTCTCTGTGATTTATATTATCAAACACAGATTAATCCTTACCGTATTTGCGAATGAAATTGAAACATAAATTTTATCGCTGGGAATTCATTAGTTATGCTTGACAGATTAAAAAACTTTTTGTTGTATTAACCGTAACTTTGTATTTCTGTTTTGTTTAAAGAGGAAAATGTAATTTGGGTTAGAAAATTTGCATTAAATTTTGTTTACATTTTATGAATTAATTCTGTTAGAAGTCTGATTGTGAGGCAATATTTCCTTCTGCGAGCGTCTTGTGATTTTTTCTTGTCAGGCTATTAGTCCTAGTTTTTTTTTTTTTAATATTTTGAAAGTTACTCACTCCTTAGCCGAGCGGTTAAGTGTTTACTTTCAGTACGAGAGGTCACGGGAAAACCGAGTGCTGATGTGTATCTTGATATGTTTATTAACTAACTCTATGGCTTATGGAACTCGCAAGTTCATCGCCGCAGTAACAAACGTTTGCCATTGGATTCTATCCTGGGCAACATCAAGCCAGTTTTCATCACGAACACCTACTTCTCGAAGATCTCTTCTAATATTGTCCTCCCAACGACGTCTCGGTCTTCCCAGTGGTCTCCTTCCATCCAGCCTTGCAACCAACCATATGTTTATTAGTTACGCTAAACTTTAATCTCAGGAGATACAGTTTATTTTCAACACGACGGAGCATCACCTCATTGGGCATTGGCCGTTGGATGAGAAGGAATACTCTTGTCAAATGGCCTCCAAGATCGCCAGACATAATCCCATTAGATTTCTTCTTACAGGGGGGATATGTACGAAACAAAAAAAGCTTGTTGTATGCCGCACCTGTACCGAATTTGTAGACATTCCATAAACGTATGACTCAAGCAATTGCAAGTATAACACTTGAGATGCTGACAAATGTATGGTAGGAGATTGAGTGCCGTGAACAGACCATGACTTTGAATTTGAAGTGAACAGACCATGACTAAAAACAATATGATTTATTGTATGTTCGTATCGAATATTGTGTCAATATCTTCTTTCAGTTTGAGTACGGAGTCCACTTGATAAATTGAAATACATTGGCAACACTGACAAATTGATGCTACGGGGGGTGCAACATGAAATAATACAAACCTGGTCCGAGCCAGGATATGCTTTTGTTCCAAAAATAGTCCTTATCAGCTGTCCGGCCATTTGGCGTGAGACGATGAAAAACTCGCTACATTTATTTAGATAGTTTTTGACGGAGATGAAGTAACGTGTAAACTTGTTCAATGGTTACGTTGCCAGTGATCATGTTTTCCTTTGATTATAAGGAAGAAAGGTTGATTAGACGTTGCTGCGAGTCATTTGTCCTGTTTCAAAGTCACCAATCTCTTTGTAATAATATAACTACTTGTTGCTTCTGTTACCGTTCCTTTGTGTGTTTGGAAACCTCTTCATCACAAAAAGACTTCTTCCTCCCTTTCCTTTCTTCATCGTGTATATTCTCGTGAAACAAAACTCCTCCCAAAACAACTGTGTACATGGTTATCTCGAATGCATGAGTGTTTACCCAGGGGAAATGCATTTTAATGGAAGCAAAAGGAGCAGGAGAATTACTTAGACCGCATTGTAGAAACCCTCATATCACGATGTATGTATGCAGTGCACTTTTCTCATTGTTCTGTTAATGTTAAAGAACTTTTTTTTTTCTTTTTGCTAGAATACTACGGAATGCAGAATTGAATTAGATTTTTATTTCCTTTGCAGTTGTGTTAGTTTTGCTAAATATCTAAATCTCAAAGCACTTACAAGGGAAGTTCCCGAAGTGTGACTCTCAGTCTTCTGTAAATTTTAATGTAGAAAAGTTTTCACCTTGAATTTTCTTCTCACGTGATATTGACATCATAGTCGTTATAAACCGAATCAATAATCTTTTAAGTTGCCATTTATTGATGTGATGTATCTACACCTCAAAGAGATCAAATTGAGCACGCCAGTGGAAAATTTCTTGATTATTTATATACGCGTAGTGTAAAGCTGTGACGTTAATTATCAGTTCACATGATCTGTTTTTTAGTTTGTTTCCAAGTACGCAATACGAAAGATGCAATGATTGATATTACGGACCTGACTAAACCTGCAGTCCATATACCATAAAAATAAGGAAAAATCCGTGTTGAGTTCGATATGGTAACGGTACTCATGACTTCACGGGACCTTTGTATTTGCTTCCAGGTAAACTAAACAGCTACAATTAATTGTTAATAAACTTCTGAATCTCTACACGCGTGTTGAAGAAGAAAAAGCTGAACTGATAATAGCTGTTAAGTTATAAATGACATGTATTTGATGATCTCACAGGGCCATTCCATACACTCGAAAATAAAACACTAGCACGGGCAGTATTGTGATTTGTTAACCTGAAAAAATCTGCAACTAATGGATAATTAGTTTCTTAAATACAGTGTCGAATATAAGGAAGAGCTCTTTATTTACACATTGGAAGACAGCAAAATGACGTCATAGGGTCGTTGTATCTGCTTCGAGGTGAGCAAATTAATGTGTTGCGTATATTGATTTCACTGCCCTAATAATCATATATTTTGCAAGAAATGAAGCAACCTAGGGAATGCGAAATAAGTTGCTTCAACGTAAGTCTCCTATTTATACGCTTTTGGCGTTGTTGATGATGTCATAGAGGCAATGTAGCTGCTTGCAAATAAGGTACAAAGTTTTCCACTATTTAATATGCATCGTATTAACTTCAAAACCTACATACCGAGCGGGCGTAACAAGTAGACCGTTAGCTTAGCAATCAAAAGGTCCTGGGAACGATACCAGCAGTTGTCCATCCTGACCTCTGAGATTATACCATTTTTTTTATCACATCAGTCAGATACTTTAAACATGGACACCTGAATGACTGCTTTCCAACAACCTCTGCGCTACCCTATCCCGGCCTGACCCAAAGTTGCCTAAAGATCATAAAGACATTTAAAAAAAGGTCAAAGGTGGATTAGGTGACTTCTGAGCTTTGCCAGTACTGGTGTCTGTATAAATTATTAATGACATGATTGTGCGATACTGAGTTCCCGTTTCAGATCTTTTAACAGGCATTTCTTTTACCACCTAACGAAGTGTATGTATCAAGCATCATGCCTTTGTTCCTACGTCACGTCGGTCCGTTTTCTGTGCCTTTTGTTAATTTTGCTCACAAAGGTCAGTTGTAAGACAGTTCTGCAACCGTGCAGAACCGCGGTGCTCTGCGGGATTACATAACACTTTGATATTTTATTTTTGTAGATCCGCATACCAGTTTCAAATTTCAACCTCTAGCTTCGTAAATAGTTTACGCTGGATTCTGAAAACGTTAATATAAATTGCATTTGTCATTTATTTGGCATAATCATTGGTCTGTGCACGATAATTTGATGAGAGATACGAACGTTTGCTCTCTCTCTGTATATATATGTGTGTGGATTTGTTTGACAGTATGAGTTTTATATCTCAACGAGAACAAAATTACGTTACTGACGACGCGAGAGCTGACATAAAACTTTCCGGTGAAACGAAATATTGCTGAAATCAGAAACGTAAAGTAGCTTCTTCGTTCTGTTATGAAGGATCCTTTTGAAATTTATTATCTCTGTCCTCTAAGGGCGAAGAAAAGGTAAACACATACATGTTGCTGTTTCTTGTCTACTGTGTCAAAACGCTGACAATCTTTCAGATTTTTTAAAATTTTAAATGTCAATTCTTCAATCCTACACTCTAACCAGGAGTTACAAAATACGTGCAAGAGCAATTAGCGATATATTGATTGATTGAAAGATATTAGATGTTGTAAAAGAACATGGGATAAAGTAGTAATATTATATATTTTAAATAAAATAACTTTTATTTAAATATGTGCTGAGAAGTTTTTCATACTCTCATATGGGTGAGGGGTAACGCTCGCTGCTTTTTGATCAGGGGGAGTCCGGGTTCGATTCACGGTGGGTACGGAAGTAGTTCGGAGCCTACGTTAAACTGTAGGTCCTATCCTTAGGACGTCATATTCATGCGGTGAAAGGAAATGACAAACCGCCATCGTTTCAGTTTGCCTAAGGACCTTCGGGTCAGGACCTGCTTGCGGGCAAAAGATCCATCATCATCATCATCATCATCATCATCATATGCTTTGAGGTATTTTAATATTTACATGTTTACTTATAAAAGCGTGTGATTATCATAGAAAATAATGTTAACAGTTCTTAATCGTAATAACGAATCTTCGCTATTATTACTATTGTAATATTCCGCGTGTCTTCTGAGCACGTGGATATTACGTAAACATGTTTATAGGACAAACATGTGTACAAGTGACGTAAACAAGTACTGACACATAAACAGGAGCAGACGACAGTCAACTCTATAAGTAAACATCAGATGGAGCTAAAGTCGCCAGAGGAAAAAAACAAAGACACCCCTCCAAAATCACCTTTAAAATAAACCAACGCATGGCAAATGGATCACTCGCTCCCGGGTGGTCAGCTTCTCTCCTTCCTCCGTTCTCAGTTGGCTACGCATCTGGAACACTCCTTGGTATTCAGTTGGCTACGCATCTGGTAGCTTCCTGCACATTCAGTTGGTTACGTAACTGGTACAAACACCCGACACTCAGTTGGCTACGCAATTGGTGTCATCTGCATAGTCAGTTGGCTATGCAACTGGTGTGTACTCTCACCTTAACCAAAACCTGGCTACGCAACTGTCATGCATTGTCATCGGTTGTAAGGTTGTGTGCAAAGTTTCATAACTGGACGTAGTCGTATAGACGTGGGTTAAAAATCATTTACCGTATACACTCGCGTAATGTCCGCACCGTAAAAATCACAGCTTTCCTCAACTTGAAAATGTAACTTACGGGTATTCGTACTTTTTAATTTTTGTTCGCGTTCCCGCACGTTTCATGCAGTTGTCCTTCAGTCATAACATCGGCACCAGTAATTCACTCAGCAGAAAGTAGAGAATAGCGAAAGCCAGTTCAAACCGGTTTCCCCTACAACCGCTTCTCTAATTAATTATCGGTATTACATAGGAGGTTCCAAGATAAATTTATATAGAAAATCAACGACGGAAAAATGCACGATTTTTTCTAATGACTCTCGTAAAGTCCGCACCCATATTTTGGCGTCGCAACTTTAGCAAAACTAAGTGCAGACATTACGCGAACGTATACTAAAAATTACTAGTCATAATCACGAATGGAGTTTATGTTAGTGTAAAATTAACGTTAGATGGTAGCACGTAGCACTACCTCCGGCCCGGAGGACCATTAATTAATTTTCCGTACACGGAAGCTGCTGGAGTACTTGAATAAAAGAAGCAAGTGGACAGTAAAAAGGAGACAAAGCCAGTGAGAAGTGACTCTTGAGTTCTGAAACAAGCGAGTTCCATCTTATCGGTGTCTGTGTGTGTATGTTTGGGCGGCATTGTAAATACAAACGTAATCGTGTATATACAGATGCTTATCATAATAATGGAAATACCTGAACGAAAGTGCAACTTACCAGATTAATATGGTGTCGGGCCACCTTTCGCCTTCAGAACAGCCTTGATGCGACGTGGGATGGAGGCATAGAGGTCGTGAATGGTAGCAAGTGGAATATTACACCATTCCTCGTGCAGGGCATCGGCCAGTTCTGTGAGAGAGGATGGAGGTGGAAATCGTCGCCGGAGTCGTGTTTCCAAGATGGACCACAGATGTTCAATTATGTTGAGATCTGGGGATTGGGCGGGCCAGGGGAGGTGTTGAACTTCATCCCGATGTTCCTCAAACCACGCTGCAACAACTCCAGCTGTGTGAATGGGTGCATTATCATCCTGGAATATGGCGTCATTGTCCGGGAACAACATCCGGACCATAGGATGCAAGTGGTCTCCTAAAATTGCGACATAATTGTTGGCAGTGATGCGTCCGCGAAGTGTGACCACAGGACCCAATGAAAACCATGATATTGCGGCCCACAGCATCACCGTGCCGCCGCCATGTTTCACAGTTGGGCGGAGACACTGCAGATCATACGCTTCTTTGGGCGTTCTCCACACATAAACACGGCCCGTGGTTTGGAATAGGGTGAATGGTGACTCATCCGACCATACCACACGTTTCCAGTCGTCAACGGTCCAAGTTGCATGGTCGCGGCACCATTTGCGGCGTGCTAAAGCGTTCTGGTCCCTGATGAGAGGTTTGGCCCGTGCAACACGACCCCGTAAGTTCATGTCATGTAATTCGCGGCGGACTGTGATTGTCGAAACAGGTTGGGGGAGGTGCTGATTGAGTTCCTCCGTCACTTGCGCCGCAGTGGCACGACGGTTCCGCGTGACAATGCGCTTTAATACCCGGCGTGCCCTGTCACTGATGCTTTTCTTCCGCCCACTGTTCCGCTTCCCCGATGTGGTTTTCCTGTGTGTTGTGTAGGCCGTCATCACCTTCGACATTGTCCCTGGCGACACACCTAACACACTAGCCACTGCCGTCACACTCACTCCACATAACCGCGCACCAACAATTTGCCCTCTTTGAAACTCTGAGAGGTCTCCCATTTTACACTACCTCCGTCTGCTGCAGCCACTGCACACTCCTGTTCCACGACGCCTGACGTAGTATGGAGACCGACCTAACACACCACCACCAGCACTCCGGCGCTGCGGTCGCCACGACACCACTGCCAACCCATACATCTGACGTGTTGCCAAATACAGGTGTTTCCATTATTCTGATAAGCATCTGTATATATCTCTCATCTTTTGTATATATTACGTAATCAATATACATATTGGGTATCCCCATTTGTATCTTTTATTCAAGTACTCCACCAGCTTCCGTGTACGGAACAATCTAATGTATTTTTATCGTTGCACAAAATTCCAATCCTGCTTCTACAAATTCAAGCCTGGAGAGTTCAAACT
>JAGDQP010067314.1:1064-11166 GCA_022664845.1 Lepisma saccharinum
ACCACTTTTTTGGGAAAATTTCTTTCCACAGATCGTACAGTCACAAGGCCTCTCGCCTGTGTGGATTCTTATGTGAGTAATCAAATGACCTTCCTGGGTAAATTTCTTTCCACAAATCGTACAGTCAAAAGTCCTATCGCCTGTGTGGATTCTCATGTGAGTTTTCAAAAAACCTTTTTGGGTATATTTTTTTATACATATCGTACAGTCAAAAGGCCTCTCGTCTGTGTGGATTCTCATGTGAAGTTCCAAATTACGTTTGTAGCTAAATTTCTTTCCACAGATCGTACAGTCAAAAGGCCTCTCGCTTGTGTGGATTCTCACGTGAGCTTTCAAATAACCTTCCCGTGTAAATTTTTTTCCACAGATCGTACAGTCAAAAGGCCTCTCGCCTGTGTGGATCCTCATGTGATTTAACTTAGATTTATTTGTCATTTTTTCCCCACAGATTGTGCAATCAATATATCTCTCGTTTCTTTTGGTTAGTTCGTGTTGTTTTAAATTAGAGGACCTTGAAAGCTTCCTCCAAGAAATTTTATTGTCTTCATTATTTTCTGTTGTAATGCACTTACTGAGACTTACACACGCTAATTCAGATGTAGTTCCTTCCAAATTCAGTATATCTTCTCCCGATTTCGTCCCGGTCCTTCTGGAAACATTTTCAAAACTGGATGGTTCATTTCTCTCTTCGGATGCCTTGCTATTATTTGGAAGTATTACCAAAGGGAAAAGTTCATTTCTAGTCTCGATGTTTTTTTGTTTCATATCACTACAGCATTCAACTTTGAAATCATCACGCGTTGAATTTGGTGCTCTACTTCCTGTGTCTGACGACAGCAAATTTATTAATTGTGACATGATACTAGACGCAACATCAGATGATACTTGACCCGAATTTTCATCTCCTTCGCCTTTGTTCTTGATGTGGCAATCCAATTTAAGCGACTTGCTACAATCCTGAAAGTAATAATTAAGAGATTTAGTACGATAATTGTAAAATCTATCAGCAAAACTTTTCAAAGGAAAACAAATAGTTTAAATATCCTTAAATTAATACAGGTAATAAAAAAACACGAGAAATATCAATTAAATTCAAGTAGAACACATGAAAAATTCGAAGAGTTCGGACGTATATTCTTAATGATCACTAATATAGTGAGGCTATTCTCTCATCAGTTTAAGTCACACAGAGAGAAAAAATTGCAAAGAAAAGTTAATAACGGCTAAAAAATCAACAACATCCGTGGTTACAATATAATACTGAGAGTAAAAGTAGGTTTGTCAATAATCAAGATATGAAGAATTTCATGAAATAAAAACTCCGAATAACCAGGACAACATCCTTAAAGTCAAAAACAAGTACAAATTTTTTAAAAAAAGTTCTAGATATGTTACATACTTGTTATGTGAATGTCATTTTTTCAAACAGTCCGAACAGGATAATTCCTATTTGTATTACAAGCAATGACAAGTTAAAACGGAAACAAAACAGAATTTACGAGTTAACTGAGGAAAAATCCTGGAAAACTTCAGCGAAGATGGTCCGGATCCAACCTACGACATCCCGAATGTTATTCCAACGCTTTACTTATGAGCTACGGTGGATCGGAAAACACTGCATTCACGTAATCCAGAAGAACCGAATTCAATGATTATCAAGAATTATTAAAAGAAATAACGTTTCCACAACATTGTATATCAGTCACTTTTTCTCATACACAAAGACGTACTTAAAAGTGTATTTTGAATGGTATACATGGCTTCGAAGGGCTTGTCATTCGTTGATACGACGAAGAAATTCGCATTATATATATACAATTACCCCAAGACATACTTTACAATCAAATCATTTTCAGCGGTGTCTGAAACTGTATAGGATCGTATTTCGGACACGTAGCAACGAAGCCAATTTTTTTTTACTATGTCCTGACTGCCTTAAGCCTAGCTTATATGCGCCCCGTCGTATAGTTAAGAACAGTAAATGCCACCAAAAATCAATCAACCCATTCAACTCCGGAATTGTAGACATTCATGAAAGTACCCATAGCTGCTACCAGAATTAAAGCATTGGACTGAATCCTCCTTTTGTTCGTATTAGCATAGGCCTTCCAATTGTAGTAATCGCATGGGGATATGACGAATGAAGGCGGAATGGGAAATTGCCCACAAAAAATCTTTTTCTTCTGAATTTCAGACCCCTTGGAAGTCCTATTAATGCAATAATCATGAAAACGAAGCCATCAGAAATACGTTATCTGTACACAAAATAAATTCCCTACATCCCTTTACAACCCAATAAATGAATCAAAAGAAAACAGTTATTAAGGAGAAAATGAAACGGCGTCTGATTCTGCCTCAGGTGTATTTCCCGCTAGCATTCTTTTCCAGAGCAGACAGCTATTTCACATGTACCGCATCGAAGTCTTGTCTAGACTATTTTCTCGCATGAGAGAACAAATGTTATACCTGCCTCTGTTCAGAAGCTATTCCACCAAGTGTTCAGCTACATCTGCGAAGCAAATCTTGCTCCCTTTTCTGATACTACTGTTGAGGTGGGCTCTTCGACACACCTGGCTCAGTTACCCTTCCAAATACAATCACCTCGCAAGTAAGTTCCTTAAGTTTTCAAACGACTTGTGTCTTTCTTTCATAACAGATTGAACACGAAGGCAATGTCGAGCACATAGAAGAATATCTTGAGGTTCATCTGAGAGTCTTCCTTTTCATACCATAGGAGAATGCATCTGATCATACTTGTCAACATGCCCCGTATTGCAGATATAGACTACTATGGCCTGTTGGAAGTAGTTCAGAGGATGATCAGGAAATTTTCAACACCTGGTGGAACATGCATGTTACGTATCAGGGTGGATCACATGAAAACGGAAGACACGGAGTTATGGACATCGAATTGCATCTTGTATGAAGATGACTATCATTATGAAGAAGTGCTGATAGTGTCCTTCTCGTTTCAATTACCCACAATATGATGTGATGTTTGCCAGTGAGGAGAAGCAACGTGGGGCCGAGAATGTTGCTATTCGCGAAGTGCATCGACGAATGACTGCAGTGTATGGAGAACATGCTCTGTCACTGATCTGTGTGCAGGACTGGCACGAACATTTTCGCGAAGGACGGGAATCACTACAAGATGATGAGTGGTCTGGTCAATCGCACAGCATCATCACAGATGACCTGATCCAACGAGTTGACCAGATAAGCCGCGAAAATAGGCGCGTGAAAATGAATGCCATTAGTAAAAATATTGATGTGAATTATGGTTCAGTGCAGACTGTCATCAAAGAAACCTCCAATACAGAAAACTGAGTGCACAAAGGGTTCCACACAACCTCACAGAGGAAAAGAAGAGCCTCCGGATGGGGTTGTCATTGCAGCATCTTTTGCGTTCTCGTGAGGATGACACTCTTCTCTTGAGGCTTGTTACAGGTATTGAATCGTGGTGCTATCATTTCCAAACAGAAAGCAAAAGACAAAACCAGCAATAGAAACATCAAGGCATGGTGGTGGCGATCTGAACTCAGATCATGTAAGAATTTAAAGGTCGAACAGACTTTTCCCTTAAGCACCTACACCTAAGTAAATCTTAATCCAACATCGATGTCGCAAACACCTCTATCGATAAGAGCTCTCAAGAGAGATTACGCTGTTATCCCTAAAGTAACTTAATCTTTTAATCACAAAAAATGGATCAAATAAACAACACCTATAAATGAAATAATTTAAGAAAAGTTTATATTTTTCCAGCCGCTCCAGCTCAATACATAATTTTAAATATAAAAATAAATACTGTGTCAACATAAAAATATATGTAAAGATCTATAGGGTCTTATCGTCCTGCATAGTCATTTAAGCCTTTATACTCAAAAGTAAAATTACACTATATTAAAAAAAGAAGACAGTCACTTCCTCGCCCAGCCATTCATACAAGCCAACAATTAAAAGACTAATGATTATGCTACCTTTGCACTGTCAAGATACCGCGGACATTCAAAACAGAATTCATTGGGCAGACCAGACCTTATATTTTTATCAAAAGGTCATGTTTTTTAAAAACAGGAGGAAAATTTATTTGCCGAGTTCCTTTAACTCAAGCTAAAACATATACTAATAGCATCATAATTTCTTATTCAAAAAATTAGTAATAATAGAACAGTAATATATGACCCAAATCAAAATAATAAAATATTATAAAATCATTAAATAAATTTTAAGAAAATCATAATTGTTATTTTATTTCACATCCACAATGATAAATTAACTTATTACACGAATATAGAAAAATACCCAATCAAGAGCAAATACCCCCGATCTTAATTAACCAGAAAATAAGTAATTAAAAAATATATATTATACCCATGGTTGCTACATTAAACGTTAATTAATATTCAACCAGATATAACAAAAGTCGATTAACCTTTCACTACCAAAATAATATTAAAAAGCAGTTCGCAATCAAAACTTCTCATATTTATTTTAACTCTTAATTTACTTTGGGACAAAACAATACTACTTCAGTCATAAATACTCCCTGATACAAAAGGCACAGTTCTATAAGCTTTCTTAAACAAAAATAACTTTCAAATACTTAAACAACCACTTCCCACACAGTACTCATTCACTATCACTTAAAACAATTTAATTAATAAAAAATACCAAACTAATTTAATCCTTATATTATTTCACTTAACAAAAATAAACAACTCAATCAACATTAGTAATAATTTACCTAATCATCAAAGTAATCTTAATCGCACAGAAACCTCCTCGGTGTAAACGAGTAGCTAAACTAACAAGCTCAACTTTGATCAAACTAAACACATTTCCCAATACGCCTACTATGTTACGACATATCTCACCTAAAAAAGAGAGCGGCGGGCAATGCGTACATATTTTAGAGCTCTACTCAACAGAGTAATATAACTCAAAATTACATTCAAATCCACCTTCATCATATCTTTCAACAAAAAATCGTTATAATCAAATTATTGTAACCCATCTCCACTTATCAATCCGCTGCACCTTGACCTGATTTTACCTTTAATTAAAATAATGAAACCCATCTTCAAATTTCCTCAAGGACGGCGGCATACAAACTGCGTACAATAATAAGTAAGATTATAACGTGGACTATCGATCACGGGACAGGTTCCTCTGAATAGACTAAAATAGCGCCAAATTCTTTGGGTTTCAAGAACATAACTATTACCACCCCAATTTTCATCACTAACTTTACAATGTTTATAATAGGGTATCTAATCCTAGTTTATATTAACACATTCATAGCCTCAATAAAAAGAACATAAACAAGCATAATAATTTCATCTACCAAAATAATTATACTAATTCTCATTAAACAAAATATTAACTACGACAATCAATATATTATCCCTTTGCTCCCCCCGTCTAACCGCGGCAGTTGGCACGATTTTTACCGGAACTTATTACAATTACCTACCTCAAACTTACATTAAATAAATAAAATCAAACACTGCTAAATCATTCCTGCATACTTTAATACTTAAAAACAAAGCACTATTAACTCCATCTTACTCAAAATAATACATGTACAAAAAGCACAAAAAAGAAAAACAAGCCAGAATAAAACTACTTACAAATTATAAAGTTATATGAATTCAAATCATAAAGACTATTTCCCGGTAACAACAAAAATTAGAACTTGTTTTCGTTGTATATTTCGTTCGGTTTAATATATATATTTAAAACCTCCATAAGCATATGCTGTAAATACTAGCAAGTAATTGAATCGTAAGTACATTATTTATCTAGCCGGTAATATTGCTATTAATTAAGATATAATATACTCTGTAATTCTTATTGTACTTTTGACAACTTAATCCTATTTTTATTACACAAACCCTAAATCCTTATTAATCCCTTTAATCAAATAACTTTTTATTTTTTTATAAAAAATAAATGAAATGCCTGAATAAAGGATTATCGTGATAGGATAAATAATGTATAAACATATACTTTCATTACTAACTCGCTTATACCTGAAATAATTAAACTTTCTCCTTCAACACCAAAAGTTAGCATGCACCCTACATTAAAGTATAAAAGAAAGATAAGCTAATAAAGCTAATGGGCTCAAACCCCGCCAATGAAGGTTTCAAGTTAACCCTCCTCTTTCTAATGCTCACCAATCCTAAAATATTAATGTTTACACTAACATCGATTATAGGATCACTAGTCTCTGTATCATTAACCTCATGGTATGGAGCTTGAATAGGATTAGAAATTAACCTTCTATCCTTTATCCCCCTAATCTCAAAAACCAACAATCAACGAATCTGCGCTAAAATATTTCCTAGTGCAAGCCTCAATAATTCTAGCCCTCGTGATATTATCATTCCATAGCCATTTACTAACAAATATTGGTAACATAATAACCTCTCTAGCTCTCAAATTAGGAGCAGCTCCCGTACATTGATGACTAGTAGAAGTAATAGAAGGCATAAACTGCCTATTATTGATAAGATGACAAAAACTAGCCCCCCTTACCCTTATAACACACACAACAATTATCCCCAGTACTATATTCTTGTTCATCCTCTCATCAGTAACAATTGGGGCCATTGGAGAACTCAATCAAACTTCACTACGAAAAATTATAGCCTTTTCCTCGATCATTCATCTAGGCTGACTAATAACAGCAATCTTATGTCATAACACAAGATGAATTTTATACTTCATTCTCTACACTACCCTTCAATCCCCTCACTCTTTTCAATGTCCAAAATTTACTACCTAAATCAAGTCTTTCGTACAAAATTAACCCAATTACAAAACTTGCGATTTTTACTAGTACCCTTTCATTAGGCGGTCTTCCTCCATTCTTAGCCTTTCTACCAAAATGAATTATCATTACAAAAATAACCCAAATACTATTTATTGACCCCCTCCTAATCATAATCGCAATAGCTCTAATTACTTTATATTATTATTTAAGCACTGCGTACTCCGCATTCACTTTAACGCACACAATCCAAAGCAACAAAAATAACCCAATCAGAATGACTAAAAAAATAATCAGACTAACAACTATTTCTACTACCTTAATAGGCCTTTTAAAATCTCCGTTAATTTTAAGTTCAAGCAATTAAAATAAGGCCTTAAGTTAACAGCAAAATAGTGACCTTCAAAGTCTCTTATAAAGAAAAGGATTAGGTCTTAATGCTCCTATTCCGCATTTCCCTAGACTTGCAACCTAGTATCATAATTATTGACTATAAGACCCTACCTAACAAGAGAAACAACAATTCAATTTGTAGTTTTACAATCTATTGCCTAAAATTTCAGCCATTTTGTCCTAATTCTTACATATACTAACCATTTTGCAACGATTATTATTTTCCACAAACCAGAAGGATATTGGCACAATATATTCGTAGAATCCAAAGGAGGTGGAGGATTCTCGGAAATTCTCTGAAGTAAAAGTGGATCAAAGTAAAAGTGTATTCGTGCACTTTTCGTTTCTGATAAGCCCAGAACTGTTCAGTTAGGCGCAACTATGATGGGTTTGGAGAGTTGTCCTTTCTCGCGACGCAAGTGATGCTCAGTTCTCGCATTATGTGAAAGTTGTCATTGCGCAATCAACTGCTGCGAGATGGGGCCCGAAGATGTAACCTTGGTTATCAGGACAGTGCTGTTGAATATACGGGTGCAATGCATTACCTGATGTTCGTTTCAGCGTTCATCCCTCCCCGGGACACTTGCGAAAATGGTTCTGGATGTCTTTTTGGGATGGTGCATAACGACACCGCCACTTTCTCTACGAATTTGGCCTTTTTATGTGAACTTTTGGCTGGCGATGCTGCTTCTTCCTTCTTCACCAAATATTTGATCGGATGTGGGGAAAGGAAGGGGCAATAGCTTTGATTGTCCAAATAAACGTCCAGATCAAATAGAGCATCTTTGGTTCCCTTAAACAAGTGGGACAGTCGTTTTCGCTGCTTCTTCTTTTGTTCAGGCTTGACTTCAGAGCCAATTTTCTGTTTCCTTTCTATGTATCCGATATCTTCCACTACCTTCTTCGTCGTTTCGTGACAGTACCTGAATTTCTTCCCCACTTGTCTGTAGCTGAAGATGACTTTCGTGTGCATGGTCCTTTGCATAACTCAGTTCTCAGTTCTGTTCAATTTCTTCCTCGGGCGACCAGAGCCTGGCTTACTCTTCACTCCCTACGCATTTACTATCTTCATTAGACTTGTAAACCCAACTTCATCCACATTCTTCCTTAACAAAATGTTTTAAATTGTCTATCTTACTGTCAAAAGGACGCTGTAGGAGAAGCAGCTCCAAATTTTCCTGTTCAACTATTGCACATTAATTTCATTTTATTTACGCAGCGCTAACCAATACAGACTGGGTACGTTCAGATCTTCGAGTGTGTATGTTTTAATGGCCATCGTTGATTGGGTGTTTTATTCATGCGGCACGTGAGATAAATTATGGACGTTTTTACTCCCCACCCGTTACATCTTATGAATTCATGCATCTTCCAAACAAGATTTTTAATCCAGAAGGATGCCCCACATTGCAATGCGCATATGTAGTATCATTTTTAACTCCTTTTTCCCCCGAGATAGTATCTTCTACCTGGGCTCCGGCCGACTACTTTCCAACATCATCTTCCCCACTTGTTATGAGAAGAACAAAGGTAATAAATAAACTCAAATTAATTCCGTTCCACTCACATAACTTCAGATACTTTTTGACTTATAGCTATGAAACAAATAATGAGATGGCAAGTGCATATTCAGAATTGATTAATGATATTTGAGAAACCAGTAGCATACTAGAAACTTCTTGGGAGAGTCAGTTGAAAATTTCTATTCAAAATAAGTTTAATATTTCGCTTAGTTGGAATCTACATTAAAATTTTCATATTTTTTAAGTAAAATATGTTTTGATATTTCGTTTGTATGTACCGGTACGTTAGTTAAATTTTAATCTTACCAATATCACGTCAGCAGCTTCTTCCTCTGAGACTATTGGATTCATTGCACTAAAATTAAACGTATATTTTAATAGACAGAATGCAAAATTCAAGTATTTCTCTTTGAAAAAGCAATGTCGTTCATTGAATGAATAGAAAAAACGTCAAGTTGAAAACCTTAAATAGAAAGTGGGACCAGTTTTCAACGTGTTGGTAAGGTAAGATAAAATAAATTTTATGAGCGATAACAGCACTATGGCTTACACCCTTCCCGAAACGGGGGAAGCCCCTTATCTTTGTCACGTCTAAAAATAGCTGTTAACTAAAATTTGAAAAGCATATAAAAGCTGAAGATGTAAACTCTTCAGAAAAATAAAATCGTAGTAAAAACTAAAGATGTATAATGTCTTTAGAATAAAAGGTAAAAATGTCAAGGCTGTAAACAGGCCTTCACAAAAATAAAATAATACTACATAAAACTTAATAGCTAATTAACACAATCATCTCAGATAGACGGAGATAAACCTGTCTCATGAACAAACATAAGAAATATGCGCAACATACTTGGTTCATCCCCTAACAATGACGCCATGTCATTGGGGATGTTATAACGTTGTCTGAGATGATTATATCCGGGACGATCTTAAAGAACGTGACGAATACTTAAAACCACATTGAAATTATTACAATGTGGTGGATGTAATCGTCGTAACATATATCCGTGTGTCAGCCTACTGTGTCCTATACGTATACGACATAAAAGTACTTCTTCACGCCTACTATCTCGGCAAGATGATTTCTATGGAGCAACAGTTACCTTAATTTCTTTCAATTTATTAACAGCTACGTCATCCCATCGTCACTTCGTGTAACTTGCTTATAATATATCATCATGTCCTGAAATGGGACATGCTGAATATCAATGTTAGCTCCTAAAGAGGCCTCACGAGCAGCTTCGTCTGCCAATTCATTACCATGGATAGCAACATGACTTGGTATCCACGGAAAGACAACCTCATCAGCGGCAGAGCAGATGGCGTGTGTCTTACATACAATATCTTGCACGAGCGGATGCTTACAATACATATTCTCGAGGCCTTGAACAACACTCTTCGAATCTGT
>JAGDQP010067315.1:837-11165 GCA_022664845.1 Lepisma saccharinum
TTGTTATTTTAATATAAAATGACATTTAAAAATAATTACACAAAAGGCCAAGATTGGGTCAAATTGACTCATACTTGATTTTCTTAAATTATTACACAATAAATACATGGGTTTAACGTCATTTTCTACCACAAGATTTTTGGACATGTACATGATGAATACACAGAATTTCACTCTTCCATTTAATGACTAATGGACAAAAATAATATTTTAACTGATGTAATTTATATAAGTACTGTAACACGAGTTTCAGGGAGAAATTTACAATGAAATAGACTTGCGAAAGGGAGATAAATAAGCTCAGTAGAAAGGAAAAACGAATGACCATATACTGTAGAAATAGGAGAACCTACTTCAGCTTATCATGGGAAGCCCACTTCAACTTTGGGGGGCCAGGGTTCCCAAAGCCCCCCCCCCCCGGGATCGGCGCCCTTGGGAATCACTACTTTTGATTTTTTACGTAACACTAGTTTTATAATATCTATCGAGAAACTTCAATTTCTTTCATGACATATAATAAACTATTAAGAATCGTGCACGTCTATACTACTACGTTAGATATAATGTGGCCGTCGATTAACAACATCAATTAGACATCCAGTACTGCTCAGAGTAAAACTTTGTATTAACACGGTTCTCTAAATAAGATATTATTGATTTGAATACACCTGTTCAAATAAATTTTCATGCCCACATTATACGCGTACATAAAACCTAACTGCTGTCTAACAAATTATCTACTGCCTACTTGCCCAGGACTCACTCACACTATGGCTTATGGAACTCGCAAGTTCATCGCCGCAGTAACAAAGTTCGTCATTGGATTATATCCTGGACAACATTAAGCCAGTTGTCATCACGAACACCTAGTTCTCGAAGATCTCTTCTAATATCGTCTTCCCAACGGTCTCTTTCCAATGGGCTTTCCAGCAGAATAGGATATAATCTTCGTTTTTCTCCCATCCGAGCTACATGGCTGCACCTTTTAATTGTTTTGTGTGTGAAGGTGTTGGCAAAGACAGAACGTCAATGCACTGTTGTCGTTTAGCGACAATTAATATTCATGGCCTTTCATCAAATCAAACAAAGATGCAAGCATTGCGAGACTTTTTGTATAAACATGACATACATGTTCTTTTTGTCCAAGAAAATAGACAACTAGAGAATGTTCACTTCCCAAATTTTAAGGTAATTCAAAATAGTTCTGAGAATGCTTGTGGTACAGCCATTCTATCGAGAATAGATGTGCAGTTGAATCAAGTGTTTTGTCTCTCAACGCCCCGTTTAACTAAGGCAACACATAATAAGTATAATTTAATTTGTGTGGATGATAAAACTACAAGTTACTCTGTCACCGAAAGAAATAATTTCTTTGAACACGATCTTGCTGCAATATTACAAGAATGTAAAGGGAACATGATTCTAGCAGGTGACCTGAATAGTACTTTACAGAAGGGGAATCAGAACCTCATAATTTAGTTTCCAATAGTTTAAGGCAAGTTGCTTCGACCTTTAAGTTGTGTGACGTGTGGGATCGGAAGAACAAAACAACCCCGGTTTGACTTTTATTACCTCTCATTCTCGTAGTCGTATTGACAGGTTTTTGATTAGTCAGGAGTTGGTAAGTCATGTTGATATAGTTGAAGTAGTCAGAACCTCCTTTACCGACCACGCAGCGGTAGTACGTAAGTTGAAACTAGAACCTCTCCAGACTTTTCGGCGTTCAAATATATGGCACGTCAATACCAGCATTTTTGATAGGGCGGATTATCAAGAACAGTTCCGACACTTATGGAGGTATTTGAGTAATAATAAAAAGCCGGCCCAGCCCCTTATTAACTGGTGGCATAAATATGCGGAACATAAAATTAAGTCCTTTTGTAAAGCTTTACAAATAGAGAATGCATGTCAAGGTAGAGAACAATAGGTTATTACAAGATTATCAGTCCCAATATATGCAGGGTGATCATACAGTGTATCCCATGATTTCAAAAAAATAAAAGCAGTCATATTAGGGTTAACCCGGATAAAAGATCAAGGTATTCTAATCCGGTCCAAAAGTGATGTTGTGGACCCCCTGGAAACTACCTCCTTAGCTTTGATTAAAAAAGAAAAAACTTCGCGGTCAACAAAATCATATTATACACATACAAGATCACTCGGGGACCACGCATAGTTATGAGCAGGTGCGATCTTTTTTATAAAATTATTACAAGAACAGTTTTCAGGTGCAGACTGATACTAAGGTTAATGACAATATATTAGATTATCAAGTAGCAGAGTTGCCAACTGATGTGCAACAATGGCTAGAGGCCTTCTTTACTCGACAAGAAGTCGAACAAGCGATTTTAAAGTGTAAAAAAGTTGACGCAATTTCCTATGAGTTGTACCAAAAGTTTAGTAATATTTTTGTAGCGGATTTTAACCCAGCTCTTCAATGAATTCCGACAGACGGGTTTTATACCGGTTGATATGCTGATAGGGATGGTAATTCCCCTCCTCAAGGTTGGAAGGAATAATCATATTAAGAATACAAGGCCGATACAGCTATTAAACACTGATATGGAAATATATAGTAAATATTTGGCGTCACGCTTACAGGCTGTTTCTCCGTTTTGTTACACCCACAAATGGAACTAGGACGGATCCCCCACCGTATTTAGCTGTGGCTAATATTCTAGATTTCCTACATAGATTTGCCAACTATCAGGCAAAGAAATATGCTGTGTTAAGTGCAGATTTTACTGAAGCATTTAATAGAGTTAAGTTCACATATTTGGAACAGGTTTTTGCTTTTTATAGGTTTCCTCCATTGATAACCAAGATGTTCAGTGCGTTATATCGAATTTGTAAAATGACTATCAAAATACATCAACAAATCACGCCTAGTTTTGTTAGTATAGGGGTTCCTCCCGCAAGGGGATGCACTCAGACCTTTAATGTACAGCCTTGCAGTTGCTCCTTTAGTATACCGGATTGATAAGTGTTTGAATGCTGGTCCCTTGAGACCATTAACGGTCTCAGTGAAGTCTTATCTAGACGATTTGTTAATATTTATTAGGTCACCCTCTGACATACCTCCAATCCAACAAGAAATTGCAAGGTATGAAAGGGTGTCGGGAGCTCAGGTGAATGTGGATAAAACTAAAATTCTTAGTTTAACACAGCACCCACAGACCATGAAGATGCAGTCTATTACAAAACGGAAGAGGGGTCAGGATTTTAGGCATTCCTTGGAATCGGAATTATGATACAATGATCACCCAGACATACAATGAAGTTTATCAAAAAAATATGTTTGTTGTTAAGTCACAATAAAAAGCGAAGACTTAACTTATTGGCCGCAATCTTTTTATGGCAATAGCAGGTGCTGCGAGTGGCGCACTCAACACTTGTGTTATCAGTGATGGAAGGAGGCATTAATCTGATGGACGTGGCCCTTCAGGCGCACAGTTTATTTTTACAGAGAACTATACAAATATTAAAAGCTCTTGACCATATGCTATCAGCTAGGTATTTTGAATACTTGATAAGAAAATGTGAGTTTCTTTTCCCACTAGTTTTACCGATCAACGTCGGAATGGAAGTAGGAAAGAATATTGTACTAGAATTTTATTAGAATTAGCGTATGTCTTAGCTAGAAACGAACCCTGAGAAGACTGGACGGCGAAACATGTTTATCAGGATCTCAAAAGTAATAAACAACGGGGCCAAACACCCCCCGAAAAGGGTGCAAGAATTTCCAGATTTTAATTGGCAACGAATTTGGTGTAATACAAATAACAAGATATTAAGTAATCTCCAAAGAGCACTGTGGTATATCCTAGTACATGATGTATATCTCACTGGTGAAAAGAAACAAAAATAGGCATGCAAAATCATAATCTTTGTAAGCAGCCTGATACTTTAGTCTATAAAATTCAACAATGTACGAAAATTAAGGTGTGACAACTTTATGCCCAACTGATAGCTACAATATATAGGACCTCTAATAAGTCGATCACAGCTGTCATTGATTCTTTTTCCAGACTTCAGTTTTTTCCGAACGCGAAACATAATGCAGTTACGTGGTTAACTGGACAGACCATAGATTTTATATTTCAACATGAGGAAAATAAACATACACAGATATATGTAGCCTACCTATTACATCAGTATAGAATAATGTAAAATAATTACAGGAAAATTAGATATACAAACTTCCCAAGGATAATAGCTGAAATGTCTCCAAACCCCTAGTTAATAGGCAATATCTATGTGCTCTAGATGTTTGGTATGGGTGGGGCAAGTCTCAAGTTGTATTGTTTCTGTTGATGTTGTTTGGTGTGCGAGTTTTGGGCTTAGCCAACTCTAGGTGCTTTATTGGTGTGTTACCATGAATACTATAGACATTTTCTGTTCACATATTATGTAATGGTAGGCCAAAGTAAGGAATAAATAAATAAGTAAAAAAGTGGCAGAGCGTTGGCGTAGCACACGGGAGGTCGTGGGTTCGATTGCAGAGGTCGACCATCCTGACGGAGGCTTTTCCAGGTTTTTTACCTCAGTCACACCAGAAATATGCCGGGATGGCACCTTCAACATAGAACCTGGCCGACACTTTCCCGAATCCTTTATCCTCCCCTATTCCGACCTGAGCCTTAGATGCCAAAAGGCCATAAATAAAATTCAAAATTTGACAGAAAATCATGTTGCCTTAAATGCACTTCCTTCATTTTATTGATCACTCCAGCACACAGCTACAACCTACGCAACACTATTTGTGACAAAACAATTCACGATTCCTTTAGCAAACCTAAACGTCGAACTTTCCTTCACTTTAGACTACCAAACCATTACATGAAAAGGAAAGGAAATGATAAAGATTTTAGGACTGAAACATCAATTTTACAAGAAGAAGGAAATTTGTTTGAGACCAGCCTTAGTTTCATAGTAATTAATAAAAGAAATATTAGTGGTGCATTGTTCAACCAGCTGTATATAAACATGGGTCAACATTTTGGTAACAGGTTCGACACATGTCTATGCCATAAAATATTCTTCGTTATTATCAGCCTGGGTGAATGGAGCTGTACGGTGGTCGGCTTACGATCGAAAGATTTCATATTCGGGTCTCCTTGTGCGGATAATTTTTTATCAATCTTTCTTTTTTACCGGAATTAGCATTCCATGTGTTGTAAACAAGCTGAACGAAAAATATAACTCTATACCATTTTGTTTTTACAAAGCCAATCGTATTGAAGCAACAATTTAGTGAAGAAAAAACTTGTCACGAAAGCCGCTGTATACGTCTACGGTGTTGACAATAAGAAAAGCAGTTCCGTAATGCAGTTTCACCAAGATAGTATTAAAATACAATCGATAGCTCATCACCAACTCTGATCTCCGATCCTCTGTAATATGATTCTACATACCTGGCATGATGCGAAACTATGCAACGAAAGACTCCTTCATAGCTGTCAATCAGGTTTCATATACAACGGAACTTATCATATATAACGGAACATAACACCGTGTTCTTGTCCAAATTGTTCATTCATTTGCTGTTCGAGATGTAGAAATATATCTTGTTTTCCATCATTCTGCTTCCTGTGGATAAATAACTGAAAAGGCATTGATTGTTCATATTATACTGGTATTCTTTTTGATTAGTGACAATATTCATTATAACATTTAATTTATTTCTCTATATACATTTTTGTGGCATATACCATACGCATATGAATACCTACAAACGTATATGTGAGAAACTATTTTACAAATTAACCAAATTTCTAGAAACTTTTTTCGCCACAAAATTGTTAACATTTCAGCATGATGGACGCTGTAATTAAAAATATTTTAAAATTATATTTTCCTCCATCTTCATTCTTTTTACACGAACGCATTAAATGGAAATCTTGGTAAGTAAAAACAATTGATAAAATTCATGCGCACAACAAGACTCGAACCTACAACCTTTCTCTTATAAGCCGGTTGCTCTATTGCCTCATCCACCCGGATGGGTGATAGGATGGTATTATTTCATACTTAGGATTTTCGATGAATGATCAGACATTTAATAATTTAAATATCATCCTTTTGATTTCGCACGAGTAGAACCTTGTACGAGGGTAATTCCAAAATTTTCAGACCTGACCTTAAGAAATCGTGCCAATTTTAATGAGCTATTCGTGACATGTGCTTCCATCTATGGACAGTATATTGTACCAGTTTCAACTCTCTATCTGCATCCGTTCGTTGGAGCCCGTCGTTTAAATGGGACGTTGAGCGCTCACTTACTTAAATGTGAACAGAAACGCGATATTCTTCTAATGCGCGATAATGCTCCAGTCCATACGGCTGTTGTTGCCAAAAAGTGCTGTAACTTCAAGGCGGAGGAAAGTTTTCGGACGGCAATGACGTGAAAGAAGCAGTTTTGAGCCATTTGCAGATAAAATTTCGGACTATTTTTTCACGTGTATACAAATGCTAATTCAAAGATGTGAAAAGTACATTGAAGTAAAGGATGACTATATTGAAAAGTAACACTGGCGTTTTCTTTCTACTACTTAAACGTTAGTCAGGCCGGAAACATTTGGAATTACCCTCGTGTCTTCTAATGTCGATATTGACCGTTGATGAGACAACTGTATACAATATACATGGTGATGTTTGAAGTTGAGAGTGTGTTCCATATGAAACGTGAAGAACATATGAAAGTACATTAAGTATATCGTGAAATTACAGGAAGCGAGAGATAGCGTAATGGTAGCGTTTGCGTCTACTATGCGAAAGATTAGTGGTTCAATTCCACGCCTATGCTGAAATTCTCTAATACCGATTTGAAATTAACAAGGTTTCCAAAATGGATTCCATCACCTGAGAAAGTGTGTGGAAAGAGAGAAGAAAGATGTAATGCGAAGGGTTTAAGGTGAAATATGGAAGTTTGATGTGCACTTTGAATAAGAACAAATTGTTTATTGATTTTAACTATTTATTTATTTAATTCATTTTCTAGGTGCAGTTTGAAGGCATTTTATCAAGTAGAATTTCCCCCGTATCCTTTTCCCTCGCTCTATATAATGGAGATAAAATTAATGGAATTTTCAAGAAATTTGGAAAAATAGAGAGGAAGCGAGAGTTGATGACAGGGCTTGTGTGTGTTCAGAAATCAATTGAACATTTCCTTTTACATTTCCTCCCCCCTTCCCCTCTATCTGAAAACAGTATCCTGAAAACTGGAATTTTTGCATTCCGATAATCACATTTGGATACCATTTTGACGAGTTGGATTTCGTTTTAAGCTTTTCATGCAGAGGACTCATATTAAGCAGTATTTAAAAGAGGAAATGGTTTTAGTTTGAAAATGTCCTATGATAAACCAGCCAGCAGATAAATATTTAAAAAAATGACAAAAACTTGAAAGAGGTCAAGCGAACAAATCAATTAGTTTGGGCCACTTTAAATGGATTAACTCATTATTTACAAATTATTTGTTAATTTGATAACCACAAAAGACGCTCCTTTTCATTTTTATAATATAAACAAATGCTTGATTAGGTCAATCTACAAACAAAATATTATTCACATTCTAGTTGAGGTTTGAAACCTATGGCCCATCACACTTACGACGGTAAAAATTACAAAGATGCACTTTCAACACACAGTGATAATTTTCTGTAACACATAGATAGCACCACTTGTGTTACTTATTGTGATCGAATAAATCATTAGCTTTAATTTGACACCAAATTCAACCTAATTGGTTGAAAATAAACCCGAGATTGTTAACAATTTTCGTCAGAGAAATCGGGGGAAAAAAAATTGATCTTAGATCGTAGGTACCGGTATCTATGAAAAAAAAAAATGAACAATGTTTAAGTCATGAGATTACGAACGAATATTGAAAACACACATTTTGGCGTGGAATGAATCTACTGTAACAACATAAATACTACATTAACAGGTCAATTTTGTGAAACTTTTTTGGTCTAGAGTATAATGCAACTGTAAAGTATATTTTCGTATTTTTGCTATTAGTCCAACCATTTAAGTAATACATATAATATTAGTCCGACTGCAAGAATAGACCAAAAACAAATCTTGAAATTTGGTGGCTTGTATAGCGATGTGTAGTATTAGAAAAGTAATTCTAGAAGTTCAACATAGTCCATGGTATCAGAAATTCTTGTATTAAAGTGATTTCTCAGTGATATTTTATACACTTACTGTAAATTTGCGAAATCATACCCCTTACACTTTAATATTATTATTTTATTCAACGATTTTCAAGCTTGATTATCTGCACTAATTTACTATGACAGTTTCACAGTTAGTGCTGTGAACCCTCCATTTTATTTTAAGGTTAAACCAAGACGTCCATATTTTTTAAAGGTGAGATAAAAGGATGATACATTTTTCCATTCACATATTGGAGAAATTATCTCTCTTTATGTTTGACCTTCCAATTAACGAGATTTTTATTTTTATCATTTCGTTGTCACACTTATCTTTTACTCGCTTTTGTTCACAGTGACAGAATTCCTCTTTTTCAGCATAAATTAACAATATTAACCCTCGTCATTCTTAAGAATTTCTGGGTTTCGGGAAATTTGCCGCCAACTGACAATGAGCGCTGATGAGTAACACACAAGTTTGGGAGAATTCGAGACAGTTCCAGAAGTTTCTACAACGATACTGACTGTAGATATAAGTTGAAGTAGCTAATTGCATGGAGTTCGTACTTTCGCTGACAAAATGTATGGATCATCTATCGTCTCTGAATGCCGAAGAAGTTTAAATACTGGTATTCTTAAAACAAGGGCACTTTGAAAAAAAAATACTCGGGGCTTTTATGTAAATGATGCGGATATATCTTATTTTTTTATATGAACTCCGAGGAATTTACAGGCCACGAAACGTGAGATACTGTAGCCTAGTAGAATTTGAATTTATTTGTTGCCTTTAGGTGACTTGGGCTCAGGTCACACTGTACTCGGACGTTTTATTTTATTTCGGTACTAAACGTCGAATATTCACCAGACGTTTGTTCCATTATTTTGTTCACACCCTGTACAGTCTGTTCCATTGTACTGCTTACTGATAGCTGCTGAACGTGATATAATCGGCCAAGTAAGAGGTTTCTTTTTTGAAGTAGATTGTTATTCAAACTTCAGCCTTGTTTTTCCAGTATGTACTAGCCCCATCAGTATAATCGAGATGCGAATTAGTAACCTTGTAATTTCATAAATTAGATTACAGAGTGCCATGCTGTTGTGTGTTGAATCAGTCCTAACAGTATGAAGGATTGTGTAACTATGGCATACAAAAAGAAAAACGGAGCAATGAAATCACGAACATTATATAGATAAAAAAAGGAGACACTGTTTTCCCTTTATTGCAGCATCCCATTCAGAGAACGCCACCTACAACAAACTGATGCTCTTTTGTTATCAAACAGCAATTTTTAACAATGAAAGTGGCCACTTTAGTGATTATCAATGTTGGAGTCCTCTTAATGTAGGGCAAGGTTTTTAGGTAACCAGTTGCGTTGCTCGTATTAACTACTAGGTCAAACAAACTTCCCCACCACCAACGGTATTGTTCTTCATGGTCAGATACAGACAGCATCGAAACGAGAGGTGGATTGATTGACCATTAACTGACTCTCCAAATGATAGGTTGTTACAATCAAGAGCCAGTGAGGTGAAACCCACAACGTTAGAGAGTGATCCGTTTGTGTGTTTTTATCTCATATTGAAAGGGAAATAAATGTTGATATCGAATAGAAAAAAACTGGTCAAGTACGTGTGTACAGTAATGCACCAAAAGAAAGATATGAAAAAAAAAAAAACAGTGAATTCAATTGCTAAGTAATGCAACATGTTCCAATTAAAAGTAAAGAGAAAGTAAAATTACTACTTTATAATTAGCATAATACTAATTTACAATTAGGCACCGAAGTGGAAGCTACCTTGGAGAGATGACGTCCCTCAGCGGGAAGTTGAAACCAAAGAAAGAAACTTGAAAACGTAAGTCACGATTGCCTGAATCAGGTCGACTCAAACCTGCATGTTTTCTCATGACCGATCTGAAGTTCGTAAATCTTGATGTTAACCGCTGGTCCACATGTCTTCGGTTTCATGTCATAATAATACACTTCTATAAGATATGTGATGTTATAATTAAAATAATAATAAACAGTATTAGGCTGATGACGGAAGACTCTTAAAAAAAATCTTAACTTTCTCCTTTCTTCCTTGTCTTCTGGTTTTCTTTCTGATCTTGCTACGTTCCCAGTGCGCACGACTGGTTAGGTCTGTAAATCTTGTTCTGAGAACGTTAAT
>JAGDQP010067318.1:0-11165 GCA_022664845.1 Lepisma saccharinum
AAAACCACTGCGTCATGCTTTAAATTTCCCTACTCCTGAACACTCTTTTACGAAGAATGAAGGTCAACGACAGGCTGCCCTAACATTTTAGTGTAGAGTTCTAGCTTTCTATCAGGGTCGTAATATGACAAATTATGTTGTAGTTGGATTGACAGTAAGAAGAGCACGAATAGGCTCCTGGGACAACCTTCCATTCGTAAGGTTTTTTACAACTGTTGCAATCAGAGAAAACAAAAAAAAGTGCTTTGTTCATTTTAAAACAAAAAAAGATATGAGTGTCAATTTTTGCTCTTTGAAAGGTCTTTTTAACATACTATCATGCATGAAGAAAATAGAAGTAAGCACTCCCAATGAATGTGCGTGATCTCGAACGCTCAGAACCGCACGAAAATGTGCTTAGAATATAAATCGCTTATCCCAAAAACAGTGGCATGAGTCATTCGCATACAAAACGAGAGACATTTGAATGATCAACTATTCAAAATCTAAGAGAGGCACTTTGGTAACGCGAAGAAACAAAATATCGATACAAGAGGATCAAAAACACACATAATGCAATGTCGTGACCGACTGCTATATTTCCCTCTGCTTAAAATAATTATGCTATCTCAACAATACACCTTTTGCACTGACCCGATAGTGCTGCCCCGCTATTCAGTTCTCAAAGTGCAAGTGTAGGATTTCAATGAAATGGTCAAAACAAAGTGGAACAGAACAAAATGCGCATTTGTGTAAAGTCACTTTTTCACAGTCAACAGCACTTCTGCATTCAAGTAGTTCAATATCAAACGCCACACTAATTACATTTTCAAACGATGATATTGGTATGCCATAACCTGCCTTTTGCCAAGCACAGTATAACATAGGCTAGTACTTTGGTGCAGAAAGTTGATTGTATAGCAAAGAGTGAAGTCTGATGATGAAATGACGATCGTGTAACTTTACTTGTTGTTTTTCACACTGTAGTCTTACAAAATCAACAATCTTTCACAGGTAGAACTTACATTGCCGAAAGAAGTACACATCAAGAGGTTGGCAATATTGTATTGTCTTCGGTGGCAATATTTTGAGCGTAACATAATTTCATCTAACAGAGTACGATCTTTATGGCCTGACCAGGAATCACACAGCAATCGGTTCTTCACAGCGTCACGTTCGTGTTCAACAAGAACGGTAGTTAGAAAACTTTTCATATGCTCTTTCGTTACTTTTCCACTTTTTCTTGCCTCCACATGAATGTTTCTTGGACATGTTGCTTCAAATTTCTTTAAGCCATTGGGGCCAAAAGTGCCTTGTGACTCTTGAAAACAGATACAGAGCTTGTTAGCTAATCTGCCACTCATTGATGAAGCCACATCAATTATCTAGCTGTGTGTAGAACTATGCATAGACTGCAACACACCAGCTATAGTTATGTCACCTCTGTCAGAAAGTGTTGACAATGAAGGCATTTCATATTTAAATTGACTTAGGTCAATGTTCCAACCACTTTCTTTGTCTACACTCCCGTCTGTTACATATTTGTTCACTTCCTCCACAAAACCTTGTGCCTTCTGATGAATACTATGATCATCTTATATGTCCTTACGTGTGACGAACGTAGTAATATTCCCTTAAAAATACTCCCGAAATTTTATTTCGGGAGTAGTATGGGATTGTCCAAATACTTTTTTGCGATGAATTTACGTAGTCATCACTCTCTCGTTGCGTGTTACTTTCCAGGTGTATCGAGTGGTAGTTAGTTTTATAGTATTCTATCTAAGGAATCTAAATTATCATAAAAGGGCAAGATATTTCGAAATGCTCCTTGTTTTACGTGAGATACAGTCTGTTCTTCCTCTTTGTTGAACGTGTTCAAATCCTTTTTTATCCGTTGTATATAGTTTCCCTACCTATGTGTATTAGAAACTCTAAATCACGGTGTTAACGGTAAACAATAGTTGCATCTAAACAGCAGTTTGAAGGATATATTTCCTCGTGCAAGTCTACTACTTTTGTGTGAGTTCTTCTTGTCGCTTATTTATCTTGTAAATTGTTTTCTTTTTCTTAAATAATATTTGTATACGACAAAATAACGATGAAGGATCCTTAAACAACAGAAAATCACGTTTTCATTTTTTCTTTCTTAACGTTTCTTTTCCTTTTCTTTTTCTACTAGATGGTCTATATTGATTTTATGCACGAAACTTCAGAAACAACACAAGCAATGTACGTATTAACTTTTTTAGCCACGGGAGGGGTATTATACATGATGTAATTTATATAAATATTGTAACACACGAGTTTCAGGGAGGGATTTATTAATGAAATGGATTTGCCAAAGGGTGATAACCTTAGTAGAAGGGGAAAGCGAATAGCCATGTAAAGTAGAAATAAGAGAACCGACTTCACCTTATCAGTTGGGCCCCTCCCATTAGGGGGGAACTTCAACCTTGGGAGCCCTGGCTCCCAAAGTCCCTTCCCTGGGGTCACCGCCCATGGTATATCTTCCTTCTACGACCACTGCAGATTATTCTACTTGTTATGAGGGAAATGATCTCAATGGTGCACCAACAGAATATATACAATTATGTTGAAATAACTTTTTGGGTGAATGTTTCGAGTGGGGTGGTATCAGTAGTAGCAGATGTGGTAGTAATAGTAGTAGAACTGTTGTTGATAATAGTATTAGTTGTAATGATAGTTGAAGTAATGGTAGTAGTATTTGTTTTAATTGTTGTAGAATTAGAAGTTTTAGTATTTTTTTATTGTTGTAATTGCAGTAGAATTGTCAATGTTCCCGCCATATTTTCTTCTCTTCGCGCCAATTGGCGGGTACATTTGCTAGTTAATTAAATAATGAAGCTGTGAATTTTCCTTAGAAAAATAGCTAATAATTTACGTCAAAATACGTTTATACACGAGATTAACTACAATAATATACTACGTACATCATTTTTCATGTCGGGTAAACAATTCAAGTATTATTTGTTATTTTATAAGAATTTGTTTCGATTCTTTGAAGCTTAGTAGTAAATATTTTAGATGGCGCACAATAAATATATAATTTAATCAAATAAGTTATATTTTGTGATGATAATAATATAAAATAAACTATGATAATATCTTCAACACAATATTTTCTTTACAGAAACACAAATTACACTTTCATTAAGTACGCACTGAAATTAGAGTATTCAAGATTTGGACTAAAGCAGGGATACTTATTGTCAATGTCCCTATAAAGAAAAAACAAAAGGCGTGTTAGATACATTTCTTATACGCAGGTGGTAATGAATACGTATATTTTCAGTTTCATTAAATGGAAAAAATAACGAAACCTCTGTAAAGATGTTTTTGCAAGTCGCATTTTTCTATATTACAATAGAATTAGTGGTATTGGGTTTGCCAATAAATAAAATAACTATATACTAGCTGAATCACGCAATCCCCCGCCCGCTCCATTTAAAACGGTTATTATCTCCTGGAATTCGATCGTTGGAGGGCGAGCACTTGCACATTATTTTCTGTGTCCAATAATGTTCATGCCAACTTTGGTGCGGATTCATCCAAGTGTATGAGAGCCATTATAAGAAAAATGAATTTAAAAATAGAATTGAAACACTGGCAATTCAGATGCTTGCGGATGAGGGACACCAACAGTAAATTTTATTGGGTTGAATAATGTTTATCTCACGGTTGTTAGGATTCTTAAGTAAGGAATTTTAAATACTGAATGTTATACCGGTAATTAGTTGGAAACACTGGCAACTACAACTTTCGAAGTAACTCAATCACATTTCTCAGTACGTAAATACTAAATTTGCTGCAGATATGTCCAAAGGAGTGGAAGAAATATGACATGTGTAAGTTTTGAAACTGGTAGTCAAAACTGATAAATGTGGTATTTGAGGCCCGTGAAGTATCTTTATTATTTGACCAGCACTTAAATTACAAGTTTGGTACTGATATTTCTAATGGTCAAAAAGCTATTTGAAATACTGATTTTATAAAAATTGTTTGACACCACTAACAACTGTGACGCCAACGGGACTTGGAATACCTCTCTCTCTCTCGTATGTCATACTAAGTAACTGCCAAGATTGGTGAGGATACGTCCAATAATACAAAAGATATTTGAAATATTTTATTGTTAGATTGGTTAGCAATAATGATAACTGTAACACCTATTGCGCCTGGAGTACCACTTACTTTGATCTCACACCGTTTGCAAATGCTAATCTTGATTCCGATTTGTCAAAAAGAATGGGAGCAAAGTGAAATACTGTTTTTAATAATTGTTTGCAACACTGATAAATTTGACATCTACGAAGCCCGGAGTACGTCTATGATATTCTCGATACAGAAATGCCAAGTTTGGTGCTGATTTGTGTAATGGCATTGCAGCAATTAGAATTACAATTTTGTAAATTGGTTGGTAACACTGACGGCTGTGACCCCTGCCGAACACAAAATACCTCTGATATCTGATACTAGCTAAATGTCAAATTTGATTACTTATACGTCCAATACTGAAACAATTCCAATATTGGGTTATTGACATTGGTTCGCAACACTGATAACTGTAATGTCTGGGGCTCCTGAAGTACACCTCTATTGTCACACCGTATCTGAATGCCACGTATCGTGCTCATCTGTCCAATGAAATAGAAGCAAGTTGAAATTTTGATCATAACAATGAAAACTAACGCCCGTGGCGGCAGGATTGCTTTTCTGACCTCTCTCGCTACCTAAATACTAAGTTTGGTGTTGATATGCCCAATGATATAGCAACAATTTAAATAAATATTAGCAACACTGACACTGCCAAGCCTGGGACGCCAGGATATGTGATGTACAAGTCTCTAAACACGAAGCTTGTCCCTAGTCTGTCAAATGCTTTTCGGGGAATTTTAAACATTGAAATTTGAAAACTATTGTCAACACTCATAGCTGTGACACGTGCGGCGTCCTGAATCATATTTCCCAGTATATATATGGGAAATTTTATGCTGATCCGTATAATCTTATGGAAGTAATTTGATGTTTATTTTTGTACTTTGTTTGGAACAGTAATACCTGCGGCGTCCGCAGTAAATCTCTGACTTGTTCCAGCACATACACGGAAGCTTTGGTGTAAATAAATGGGCGCTTGTTGATTTATATAAGTAAGAACATTTATAGAATTTGAAGTTTTAACTAGGTTGGCAACATTGACAATTAGAACTATGGTGTTTGCACATATTTTTTCTATTGTTCAAACCGCTATATTAAATAAGGGAATACGCATTCAACCACGCATTGTGCACCAGTGCTATTTTTGTGAAACTCTATTCGTGTAATACTGTGATTGTAGTGTTTTCCACGATCCCAAGCAATCGCCAGAAAAGTGTTGATACTGGCACGCAGCACATCTAGCCTTTCCTCACGCCCAGCAAGGATCTGTTGAAACAAGTATTGAATAAGTCAAGGCGGGTGTGCAGTCACCGGAAATTACAAAGGTAATTGTGGACTTAATAATTGCAACTGTAATCAATGTGATGGTGAAACGATTAGAAGAGGCAATGAAGTTTAATACGGAAGTGATAGAGGACATGAAAATGAACTGGAACAGCGAGACAAAGCCATTGATTCCCTTTACAAAAATGTGACAGAACTTGAACAATATCAGAGGCGAAATTATCACCGAATCTTCGGAATCAAGTACGAAGGTGGTGAAAATACGATACCTATCGTTGTTTGAAGAGTGCTTTGGGGTGAAGATTGATGAGGTAGATTTATATAGAACACACAGGATTGGACCCAGAATACCAACAGTAGTAGAACTATAGTTATAGTATGAAAATTTACAAACTACGGAGCGCGGTGCCTTGTGTTCTCAAATAAGAGGAAATTAAAGTCGACCGGAAGTGCAATAAGGGAAGATTTGTGTGAAGCCAGGTTACAATTTTTGCCGAAAAGCAGTAGAAAAATCTCGTTTTTCAGCAAGTTTTTTTACTCAGGACGAGGAAACTGTGATTCTAAAAGTAGCTTTAAAACATTTCGTAACAAAAATCCAATAGCTTTCATTGATTCAAACATAACAATATGGACAAAACCTGCAGAGAAACTGGGAAGACTTACTTAATGTTTATATCTTAATTCAGAATGTTTTTTTTTTCTCTCATTACTGTATTTTATAATTTTGTCTGTGTATAAGTATTTTCTGCGTATAAATAATTTTTCCAATTCGCTTTTAATTCTAGCTTTCTTAATTAGATCAATCAAGTCCTTACTTGTATAACCATCAATTACTTCTACCAATAGCGTACACAGTAAAAAATAGCTGTGTTAATTCAACACAATGCGGTGTCCCAGCGTGACTACCAATTTTGTGTGTTAAATCAACACAACACACGGTGTTTATTTCGGTACTGGGAGAGAAAAAAAGAAATTACGGCTAGATTTGAACATAGGTTGCTGAGTTAGAAGTTGAGCGTCTTACCGACTTCGCTAAATCGTCAGATGGAAAGAGTACTAGATTGAAATAATATAGAAGGTAAAAAAAAATATTGCTGAACCACAAAAACAAACAAAGTTACTCTCACGACTTATGCCATGATTTAATCACATTTCCATATTGGTCAATTAGGGATCACAATCCCCATTCATTGAGAATATGTTCCATTTCTATGAAAGCAAGCGCAGCATTTGACATGCTGTTACGATAAGAAAGCAGTAATACTCCTCAAGTGTTTCACTGTCGCCATCTTGCTTGTTTTCATAGCAATAGAATATTCTAAATGAATGGGAATTCCGGTTTTCAGTTGACAAATAGGAAGTAATTAAACAATGGGATAAGTCGTGCAAGTATCTTAGTTTGTTTTGGGGATTCAGCAATGTATGTTTGATCCCTTACATTGTTTAAATCTATAGTGTAGTCGTTTAATTCTATGTTGTTCACTGAATATCGTTTGCATCTAGTGCCTTTTCTGTCTGACGATTTAGCCAAGGAGGTAAGACGCTCGACTTCTAACTGAGCAACCCATGTTCAAATCTCACTGCAGCCGTAACTTTTATTTTTTCCACAGTACCGAAATCAACACCGTGTGTTGTGTTGATTTAACACACAAAAGTGGTAGTCACGCTGGGACACCGCATTGTGTTGAATTAACACAGCTATTTTTGCAGTGTACTTTTCATAATCGGCAATAAAACCTTCTTTTAATCCATTTCTATCATAGGACAAATCTGAAATTCTCTTGCTACCAAGGAATATCTAAAATGAGAATTTTTTTCATTGAATAGGTTTACTTATATAGTTTTACAGTAAAAGTATAGTAAACACGCTTATAGTAAAATTATGTTTAGCTATCATTCCTTCGAGTTGTTCATATTTTATTTGTAAAAGATCATTCATTTGTACTAACGATCGACGACGAAAGGAGAGAATAATCTCCCTCAAACCTAAACGCTAAATAGATCTTGTCAAGAATTCAGTGGTCTTTCCACTTGCCGTCCGTCACCCTCTCCCTTCCCCCACTTCTATGCCAGTTACTTTGAAAGAACACCTCCAAATGTATAGGTTCTGCCCCTACAAGACCATCCACCAACCGGCAAACAGCTTCCCTTCAAACTTGAATTCTTACATACAAGACTTACAGATCTACCATTACACAAAGACTCCAGGGCTCTTTAGACGAGTTCAAACTTATTTTATCGAAATTAAACTTCCATATGATAAGTTTAACTGAGTCATGACTGAAATCATATATTCCTGACTGTCTCCTTGAATTAGAAAACTACGATCTAATCAGACGTGATCGCAGGGTGATGTATGTGTATATTCAGAAATCTTTAAGGTGGACCACTGATTTCCAAGTGATTATGACAATAACCATCCGATTTTAGATATACAGTGCTTAATTATTTAGGAGAAGCAATGCAATATTAATATTTAAACTGCTATTACTACATTTGCATGGGGTGACTTTCACGTTAATCTCCTCAAATCGTGAGAATCGAATGCGAAATTTCTCCTTGACATCATAAACGAAGCACACGGTAAACAAATTGTTACTAAGCCAACCAGGATTACGCCAACATCCAAAACTTTAATAGACGTTATAATTTGTTCGTAGCACCTCAAAGTAATACATGAAGATCAAAGTTCTATGCCGGGAATATCTGATAACAAACTAGTTTATGCTGTACTCGAAATAAAATTAAAGAAAAAAAAATAACACAAAATTTTAGAAATTAGGAATTTCAAGAATTTTGTAGAAACTGGATTTCACAAAGTTGTGGAAAATGTTTCATGGAATCTATCACTTACGAATAATGATGTAAATGCAGCTTTATTTGAACTAAATTACAATATTTTAATGTTGGCAAATAAGCGCTTCCCAATTAGAAAAAAAAGAGTATCAAAACCTAGACTACCAGAATTTTCCAACTTTCAAAAGAATTTAAAACCACATGTTCTATCGAAAGAAGTTATTTATAACTCAGCTCGTGAGGTTCATCAATATAAGCTGACACATTACACAAATCTACCTACGTAGAACACTGTATACTTAAACATCTCGTGTCTAATTTCAATTTTGTTATTCTCTTCGTTGTATAATTCTTTTTAAATGTCCCTTCGTCATGTTAATTACTGTTTATGTGTGCATTTTAATATGATCTTTGTTATTCATTTTCTTCATTATAGTATTTATAACCACTGCAAATATAATCAATTTCACATTTTGTTTTAATATTACATAAACATGTAGCAGATCGTGGGTCTTTTAGTATTGTTTCCTGTATATGTACCTTCGAATAAAGACAAAAATATTTCTTATTAATATCGACTGATCAGTTGGGAATATTGCCTCGTTATAATAATATGAAGACTTCAACGCTGTTTTCGAATTAGCGAGATGATAGGTTCCATACCAACCAACTATACTCGAGTAATCATGATGTTCTGCCATCGGCTCTTTAAGCGACCGCTTTCCAAAGACCACAACGATACACTAACCCTAGAAACATCAATCACTCTTCAATAACTCCTGGCGAATATATTTATGTATTAGATTATTGATGTTAGAACTTATAAAATGTATCTATGTTATAATGGACATGTATGATTAGGACTTATGAATTGGAAAACTTACAATCAACAAGCATTCCCATTCAAAGGTTATGGTAACCCTGCTTGTTGGTTCTCTTCCAGGTTTCGTCGAAAGCCTTAATTCCCGAGCTGCTCTCACACACGGTTCTAACCGTCAACTTAGAACACTTTAAGAGTTACTTAGCCGTTCTAACAAATGGACTATTTCCCTATTCTAAAATAATTTAAGGGAACTATGTCCCATTATCAAAAGCTTCCTCGGTTGGGGCGCTAACATTTATTAAAACTGTGTTGCATCATCGTTACTTGGGAATAGTTTTTCGTTAAAGACCGGCAAAAAGATTACTATATTAATGTTTTTATTGTTAAGTGCTGATCCAAATTTGTTTGACGGAGTTCTTCTCTGGCAGAGAGTATCCTTCAGTCTCAGATATTTTCTTGGCCGACCCACCAAAGTTTCCATATCGCTAATTTGTCATTTCCTTATTTCTGAGTCTCGCGTACTACCTACCACCTGAAGAGGGCATGTTTTCGGTAAGGGTTAAACGTTCTGCAACAGGATGGTTATCATGACACAGCTTCATGATTTCTTCACCTTGATATATTCGTTTGGAGTTATCTTCTCAAATTTTGTAGATCCTATTATTAACTACAAGGCAGAAGTATTGCTTTGGTCCATCCCGGAATATTTCTGGTAAACATATATATCTCGTCGGCATACTCATATCGGCCACCTGCAGAGACACCTGCTGAGAGGCTAGTAGCTCCAACTCGAGACTTTACAGGAACAATAAATATAATTCATTAAATTGGAATAAATATATGAAGAATATTTTATTTTAATTTAATTTCTTTTGTTACTTATTTAATGAAACTATTTTCATTCCTGTTTCCTGTATTTTAAGTGTCACTTATATTTTTCATATACGTATTTGTAAATTCTAGTGAGCGAAGAGATGATAAGAGAGAGAGACACGCTTTCATATATGTGGTTAACAGGACGCATTCTACCTAAAACCTTTAAGTTAACACACCCATTTTCGTCTAGTCCCTGTCCATGTGACACGTAGGAAAGTCATGTCTGACGGTTGTTCTCTTCATATTCTCTTAATGCATGTCTAAGTATGTGTAAATCACAAGGGTAAAGATTTTGAGTAGTGGGAAGTTTTTTCTGTGGGGCTGTAACCCCTTTGAGGGAGGCGGCTTCTTTGAGTCGTTGCCGAATTTTCTTAAAATGGTTGTAGTTTCGGCTGTAATTATTGGAGAACAATAATTGAGGGTTATTTTCGTTTTAAATAGTCCACAAAATATAACGAGCTATAGATCGCTAGCGTAACGATTCAAACATATGAGGGCATGGGGGCAAAATCCTATTTTGTTTTATTTTTTAATTTTTTTATTTGTTCTTCTAGTGGATTTCCTTATGACATCCCGTGTACAATTTGATGATAGAATATTGTGGGTGATGACATGTTCTTCCTTACGGCAGTGATGGACACCGTAAACCCGCGATGGGGGCGTGTGGAGGGGAGAGGAATATCAGAATTCTAAATATTTACTCCTTTACGTCCAGGGAATATCAGTGACTTAAAAATGCAAACGTGATATTTTGGCTACTCTAAACAGAAATTGTTTACATTACAATTTTAGATGCCGCAAACGACAACATTGTTACAACAAACCATTTATGTTGTTCCAACAATTTCGTTTCATGCTAGTTTATGGTGTTTTACACTGATAAACTTGTGACTGACAAACTTGTTGCAAATTGGCATGCTATTTGAGTGACGAAAAAAAAGGTTTGTCGTTCTGTCGTTGCTGGTGGGTGCTGATCTAACATTCCGAAAATTGGAGATTCAACCACCTTCATACCTCTGCAGAGTAGTACGGGGACTCGAAAAAGGAGGAATACTTTCTTTTGTAGGATTTAGCAGTAAGAGGAACACGTTCTCGCAATTGTCATCCAGGTATTGTTCACCAATCAACTTACCATGGATGTGCACCACACCATGGCCTTTCCCCAATCTGTGTGCCTCATATTCCACACCACACCATGAGCTTGCTACTGCAACCTGCTCTATTGTCATCT
>JAGDQP010067319.1:0-11165 GCA_022664845.1 Lepisma saccharinum
ATGTTTACACGTGATTATCCTACAATAATCAACTTTTCCATCGAGACTAGATTTTGTAAATATGATTTGTGTATTGCCATGCTGCACATCGAGGGTGTAACACCGTGGATACACTGTTATTTCAGTGTTACCTCTATACTGAGTACATCGAGGTTAAACCCATTAGTACGGCTGAAAATATGATTAAAAAATATTGGTACTCTCTTCCGAAGGGAATCCTTTATCGTAGATCCTCTTTTCACAATGGAATCTCTATACCCTGCACTGAATTTTGGATTTGTTCCCTAGCAATTGGAAGAAACCACTTTGTCTACGTTCATCTGTTCAACCTTTCTGTCATACAGCGTTCGCTTTTATGCGAGTTGCTCAAATCTACAAACAACTACCATGAAACACAGACCTCTTTAATCCTTCGAACACGGGGTGGAGTGTTTTGACACCCGAGTAGCAGCTTTCTTAATTGAAAACTCATTAAAAGCTGTTCTTAGGTAATGATATATTTTAATGAACCAGAGATGCCTTAGAATGCCAACTGTTAAAAGTATAACAGTTATTTTTTTTCTTCGAAAATACCTAACTAGTATATGAGGTATTGAAAAAGGACCCACTCTATGTGTTTTATAATTTTTAAATATGTTTGCTTTGAATTCTCCTGTAAATTGTCACTGTTGGTGGCATCGCTTTTACAATAATGTTATTTTAATTTTTCGCAATCTTAAGCTTCAGGAGAAACTGTTGGCAAGTCTCATGACCGCTCTGTCCGTCTTTCTGATTGTCGACAACATTCAACTCAGAAACTACTATGACTACAAAAGTGATTGAAATGTCGTTGGAAAGGTATCGGCTAGGAGTGTTCAAACTAGCATTGGTAATCCAGATTCGATGAGTGGGTCCATTTCCCTAGAGTTACTAACAGGGAAAATCGACTACATTTGAGTTTTCAATATCAACGTAATAGATGAATTTAACCCATACTGCTTACTTATTTACAGCCAAATATACTGCATGTTTTGATGTTGATACGAAGTCAACGATGTACAAATACATAGATTTAAAATCTTGTGTGTTCACATACTTTAAATAATTTAACTTATTATGTTAAATAATCTGTTAGGGTGTCGTAACATCGCACATAGTCGCTCACGTAACAAAATTCAGCCAGTCCTTGGAAGGGTAACACCAAAACTAAACTCAATTCTTCTATGAGATCCTATTTATGTCACACCTAACTCTGATTATTATTATTATTATTTAGTCTTTAGATGATTTTTTTTATTTCTTGATTTTCCACATGTTGTTAAATATTCCAGCGTAAAGGAGGCTTACGAACTGTATCTCAAATTACATTAAATAAATATGTTTTCACACCCATCCCTGATCCAAATTTAACACAAAATTGAATTTTTAACACAATCTTAATACAATAAAATACAATACATTGAAATTTACAATACTTACCTAAATTTATGATACATTCTTCTACTTCAGATCGCAGCATGCGCTCGGGAATTCGTCTCAAACGTCCATAAAATTGTAACGTTTCAATTCCAGTTAAATATTTGATTATACGATCATTTTGTGGACAGAATGACAGGTTGCTCAGATACTAGGAGAGAAAATACTTTCTCAGTATCTATTAGTATTCCAATGTTTTAGTCAAAATTGGACATAATTCTGTATTTTCTTGTGAATTTCTTTTAAAGGGTGTGTTTCTGAGTGAGTGTTAACAAAGAAATGAAATGATTTTAATCCAAATTTTTAAGTTTGTACTTCAATTTCTATTTGATAAAAGATCATGTGTTCTTTATAATGGACTTGAACCTACATTTTCATCTTCAGATCTCTGGTCGGAAAATTTCTTCTCTAAATAATTTTTAATGGATAGACAGAAAATCACAGTCACTTTACATTACAGGAAATCGTACTAAAATCGGATAATTCATTCTAAATTTATTTGGAGAAGAAATGTTACGACTATGTACAATTTTTTGGTGCTAAATGCAGTATACACATTTAGTTTCACATAGTATTCATTAATATATGGTTACTTAATACTCACATTATAGATATGTTCAACCTGGAGTCGTATCTAAAAATGGTCCTTTTTACAACGCACGTCATAATGTGTAATTATATACGGTACAATTATTAGTTAATTAGCAGCAAACGAAATTAATTAATTCTTGAAAACTCAAGCTATTTTCTAGGTTTAAGTCCCATTGGGTTCATTAGACGGAGTAGTTTGGAACCCACTTGATTAATAAAATATAGCCCTATAGAAGCTTTTCAACTCGTTTGGGTCATTAACAAGAATTCAGACAATTGAACGGTTTTCTCATCAGTGAATTTATATATTTAAGCTCCATTAACAAAATTGAAGCATTCAGTGAGAGAGAGAGAGTGAACTAAGCCACAAAGTCAATAAAGTCGTGATTACTATTTACTTTCATTCTCCTGAGCTCTGTCTGCAATTTGATTATCACTATTTGTTGTGGGATTGACCCAGGAGCTTCCACGGTCTATCCGATAACAAATAGTGATAATCAAATTGCAGACAGAAGTCAGGAGAAGGAAAATAAATAGTAGTCACAAACTCAATAAAGTCGTGATTACTACTTACTTTCATTCTCCTGATCTCTGTCTGCAATTTAGTTATCACTATTTGTTGTTGGATTGACTCAGGAGCCTCCACGGTCCATCTGACAACAAATAGTGATAATCAAATTACAGACAGGGATCAGACGAATGACAGTAAATAGTAGTCACTACATTATTGAGTTTGTGGCTTAGCTCTCTCTCTCTCTCACCGAGTGCCTCAAATAAGTTCGCTAAATAAATTAATATCGCTAAACAATTTCTTCAATGAAAATGGTAACAAAAGCATCTTGAAACAATATTTCCATTATTACCAGGGCCAGTAGCGCGTCTGACTGCGAATCGAGTGTCCCGAGTCCAAATCCCGACCAAGACGCTGGAGACTTTTCTTCACTACTCCTATGCCTTGCGCTCTGAGGTACACTCAATCTCCTATCAAATTGAGTTCCAGAGTATCTTTGGTACTTCCGAGCACCTTGGAAGGTACAGGCGGTCGAACATGGGACTGACCACACCAACTCACTTCATGCCGCAAGTTGAGAATATGTGAAGCTCTACCTCCATATCCCCTATGTGCCATTCACTTCTAGTGTGCATTACACGTTTACATAATCCTCTTCAGAAACTATCATTTTATAATTAAATATTGACCCCATCTTGTTAAAGCTAATATTTGTTTCTGCTTCAAATCTCATTGTTGCATTTCTTCTGGCAAATAACACCTAGAACCCACAATAACTATGGCCATTTTCTTCAAGTTGTGATTGTCGAGGGGTTTCATCATTCGGACGTCAAAAGTAAGGCTCAGAGTTGTAAGTTAAGTAAATATAAAGCGATGATCTTACCTCCGATTTATGCGTTCTCAAGTTATACCCTTTTACGTAGACAGTTCCACTTGTGAGAGTGATTTCACCAGCCAACGCCTGCAACAGCGTACTTTTTCCAGATCCATCAACACCAATTAATCCAAAGCATTCACCCCGATTCACAAAGAAACAGAGATTCTTCATTGTATAATATTCATTCGAAATAGACAAATGATCCACAGCAACAGCCACTTTCTTGAAATCCAAAGGGTCTAGAAAAAATCAAGATTTAAATTACAGAAGATTCATAAGTCTGTCATAGATAGATAGAGATATACACACATGGCCAGTCTGAAAAGTATCCGACCAGATTTATTTCTGAGGAAAGTAGACGTTGGATCGCAATACTGCACATTGTTTTGAGAGAGAGAGAGAGAGCGAGAGAGAGAGAGAGAGAGAGAGAGAGAGAGAGAGAGAGAAGAGACTACGAGAGGTTTCGGTGAGAAATTAAAGCAACTGATTTTTTTTCTTAACTATTATGTTAGGTGCTGAATTTTATAATGTACTAAACACCTTGTGTATGGTTCCAGCTTAATTTAACAATTACTAAATATCATACATTTTTAAACATGGCTCGAAGTTAAACACTGGGCTATGAATCCAAGATTTGTACTTACGCACTTGAGTTAGATAGACTGTATCTCAATCCTTCACAGACTAACAAACAAATGTACTGATGGGGCAGGAATGAATTACTGCAAATATAATTTCCTTCCGTCATGATCAACATGTCAAAATATGTGCGCATGCAAATTTTGGTCACTCGAGCACAATTGCTTTCGGAGATTTCAATGGTATAAAAATCGAATTCTGTCTATGGCGAGTGGTCAAAAAGTGTGGATATATAAGTATATTTTTTTAAATTGCTGACAGAAATGGAAGGTAAATACACAGTAATAGGTACTAGCGGGAAGGCACTACCTGTTGGAGGGGATGCTCTTAATGGCCGCTATTTTGAAGTCAGCCATATTGATTTTCTTAACTGGGAAGTGGGTCGTGTATTATGTCATTCTGGGCTAGAATTTTAGGAGAAATACGTATCTGAAGTCAGTTTTGTCGTAAATGTATTGTAGTGAGAGATAAGCGTATATAACTCTAATAACGGGTAATGATGCACTAGCCTGAAAGTACCCATTTCCTTAGTTATGTCAAAACGAAATTCGTGTTTGAGACTATTTCATTATTAACCCATACAGGGTGTGACAATTAACGTTACTCATACATACCCTCCAGCAGGTAGCACCTTCCACCCAGTACCCATTACTGTGTATTTATCTTCCATTTCTTTCAGAAATTTAAAAGCAAAGGGCATTTCCACACTTTTTGACCACTCTTAACAGACAAGAATCTGACTTTTATATCATCGATATCTCCCACAGCAATTACGCTTGCGTGGACTAAATTTGCATTCTCACATATTTTGACATTCTAATCATGACGGAAGAAAAAATATATAATTATTTTCTGTCCCATCAGTATATTAGCTTGTACTTTTAATTTTCCGTCTTTAGACATGCGAGGTACTGCAAACTCAATTTAAGGAACGTTTGTTTTTTCTGAGAACGTTTACAATGCTGATTAGGTGCCGATTCGAGCTAATTGAAGCAATTTTAGAAGCTAATAGCGATAAGACAGGACGAGAGACTTTTGTCTCTCCCTTATATATATATTAATTTCCATGGAAAATCTTAATTCAATTTTTTTCATGTGAATGTGAGAATAGTGTTTTCTTTAAGACCTGTAGCTACGTGGAATTCGAGCCAACGTTTACCCTTGAACACTGTATGTTTTAGTTACGTAATTCTATAAGAACATTATGTAACAAGCCTTTATATATATATATATATATATATATATAAGACAAATGAAGGAGAAAAAAGGATTACTTACAGCTTACTAACGCATTAGATCACACATTTTCACATGTACACATAAAAAAAGTCACTATATTTGGTGTATTCACACTTTTTCAAGTAGAGAGGAAGAGAGCGAAGTTCACGTGTTCACAAAGTACAAGTTTGAAGAGACAGTGGCGACACGTAGCAGACAAAGCATCAAAACTGGAGAACAACTGACTGCTGTAGCGCGTAGATATCCGGAACTTGAAATAATAATAACTGTATAGCGTGTAAGTACAAGGTGTGATCTTGGATGGAAATGTGTTGAAAATGCAGAGGAAAAGGAGAGCTTAGAGTTATTGAAGGTTAAGGCCAAATTTTATTTTCGTGCTCAAACCGTGAATAAAGGCATTCTCCCACAGACGGCGTGTTGAGGTGCTGGTATAAATGTGTAGAAAGATAGATCAAAATTGGTATTGTGGGACTCGTTGTGCAGGGAAACTGGGGTATCCGGTTTGTTGATAGTACAGAAGTGACGATTCGAAGTGTTGATAGTACAGTTATTAATTAGAATGTTAAGAGCACAACTTGTTTCCCCCACATAAAAGGCTTCACAGAACTTGCAGGTTAGGATGTATATAACATTAAGGGTGTGGCATGTATCCTTGGGATTGAGGGTGTACCGACCATTAGCAGTATTGATTCCGACCATTCAAGTTCCGGATATCTACGCGCTACAGCAGTCAGTTGTTCTCCAGTTTTGATGTTTTGTCCGCTACGTGTCACCACTGTCTCTTCAAACTTGTACTTTGTGAACACGTGAACTTCGCTCTCTTCCTTTCTACTTGAAAAGGTGTGAATACACGAAATATAGTGACCTTTTTATGTGTACATGTGAAAATGTGTGATCTGATGCGTTAGTAAGCTGTAAGTAATCCTTTTTTCTCCTTCATTTGTCTTAAATTTACCTTAAATTGCCTTCCCGGCTTTACTTTGTAGTAGTTATATATATATGTAGAGAGAGAGAGAGAAAGAGAGAGAGAGAGACAGAGAGAGACATAAATGAAATAAGGGTTAGAAAGGTTACTTACATATTAGTGGACACAGAGAGGCGTACAGTCACTTCACCCACACACGCACACACACAAAATATAGCCGGCCGGGTGGTCGAACGGTCTGCGGCGGTAGGCTATCGACTCAACGGTCCCTGGTTCGAGTCCCGGCAGGGGCATGGGTGTGCATTTTAACACTTAACAGCTAAAGGCAAATCGTGACGGGCCGAAGTCCAAAGTTACTAAACTGGCCCATATAAAAAAATAAAGTTTAAAATAAAATTTTATACACAAAATATAAACATGGCAACGTTTCGCTAAAGACGTGTTCACATTATTATTCTGCAGAAAGGAAATGTACTGAAAGGAGTGGTGCTAAAGGAGCAGCCATGTTGCCAACTGAAACAAATAACAGAATAGCCAGGTCATTGAAGCGGGACAGTTATTAAAGAAAACGGGACACTAAATGGAGAAGAAGGTGGAGGGGAGGGAGGAGGTCCTTAGCAGTCGGTGAGAGACTTGCTAAAGGAAACAAACTCAACAGGAAGGGGTGATAAAAATAAAGTAATAGTCATGAATAATGAAAGAAAGGAAATAATAATAATAGTTTATTGAAGTGCTGAGAACAGCTATAAAGCAAAAATACAGCACTAAGTCAGTAAAAATATAAAAGTAAACATTGATCAATAAACACTATTCAAACATGAAAATATATTACATAGTAAGTGCATTGAGTAAGTGCAAATACAGAAGAAATACATTGAAGTGCATATAAAATAAAATAATGTGCAATAATACAAGGGTTCTAATGTAATTATTGTTTAAAAGTATGACCCCGTTTTTTAATCCAGTATACTAAGAACACAGTGATATGTGCAAGTTACAGATATAAATAACATAACATACAAAAGTGTAAGTAAATAATAAAGAGATTAAAATATGTTGTGTTGTTAAAATAGTAGATATTTAGATGGTTAACATGCATGATAGTAAAGCGTATCGTACGTACGTCATAATTACTTTTAGAAAACAGATATAAATAAAACGTAAGAATCAGACTTGTATTTCGTCAATATCTATTTTGAATTAAAATCATATTTCAATCGTTAAAATGTGATGATGGGATGTTATTCTGTTTAAAATGACATGGACCTTGTCGACTGTTATTATGAGATTACTACTTTTAGTGCTGTACAAGGGCACTTTGAATGCAATGTTTCTTTTAAATACATATTCACAGTTGTAATAATAATAATAATAAAAGAAAGAAGAAGAGTAGAAGGAGGAGAAGAAAAAGAAGAAGAAGGACGAGAGGAATTGGATGAGAGCTGGACCGGAGGGAATTACGTGTATTTAAGGCCAGATTCATAGTTTGCAAGGAGGATAAAGATATCAATCTGTTGCCTTCTCTTCCTAACATTGGCAGGAGAATCAGAATTGAGAATTTTCGGGACACTGACATGGAAGGTTTCGTCCAAGATGTGGCCATGTTGAGGGGGAGATGAGGTAGTTACAATTTGAAAGATTACCAATGGTTGTTCATGCCAATCGTTAGAGGCGTTTGTGTTTCTCCAACGTACAAGGCGGATCATAAATTACAGAGTAAGATGTAGATAAGATTAGAGGATAACAGCTGTCGGAGTGAAGAAGAATTATGTGTTGTGAGTGACGGGATGCTGGAAGATCAGACTGGGAAAATGGGACATGTTCTGCAGCGAGATTTATTGCACTTGCCATGTTTTGGTGAGGGGCTGATTGGGTCCCCTTCTACTCAGGACTGTGTTGAGATTCGGGGGATTTGCGGTAGACTATTTTATGGCATTAGCGAAAGTCCTTTCAGTCTCAGGTGACGCAATCGAAATGGGATGCGCTAATTTTGAAGTAGAGCTTCATATGAGCAGAAGCGTGTCTATGCTAGTAGGATTATGCGTTGGGAGGAACCTATGGGAGAAAGCGTTTGGTGTGGTATGGGTGGGAGCTGTTGAAATACAAATATTGCATGTAATTATTAGCATTGATGTGAATGCCAGTCGTCGATTGTTCTTGAGTCAGACATCTAGCCAAGTTATGTGTTTTATGGAGAAAACCTAAGTAAATTTAATGGGAAAGATGCCGTTAAGATCTTGCAAGAATGTTTCTAGTGACTCTTGTCCGTGGATCAAGAATAAGAAAGTCATCAATATAGCTAAGCCAGATGGAACGTTGAAGATGTATGGTGTAGAATTCAGGTATTGTTTCTTCAGGCGTTCCATGAAAACGTTGGCGTAGAAAGGGCCAATATGGGTGTTCATGGCTGTGCCCTTGATTTACAGGTAATTTTGGTTTTCAATGAAGAGGTTGTTCATCGTGAGAACAAACTGAGCTAGTTGAAGCTAGAAATGGTGAGCTGAGGCATGTGTTGAGAAAATGTTCAATGGCAGTGAGACCATGGGTGTGGGGAATATTAGTGTATAGTGACATCACGCTAAGTGAAACTAATATAGTGGCTGGCGGGAGTGGGTCGGAGGTAGAATGTGTTATGGAGAGAAAGGATGTTGTTGGTAACTTTGATATAGGAAGGGAAAGTTTGGACGAGCAATTGAAGATGGTGGTCAAGGAACGCGGAGATTCATTCAGCAGGAGAGCCAATACTGGAAACAATGAGTCTACCAGAGTTACCAGCTTGATGGATTTTGAGGAGTAGGTAAAATTTAGGGATTGTTGATACAGAGAGTAGAAATAGTGGGTTGCGACAGCTTTCCCCCGTACCATGCGTACATGTGCTTGGAGGTTGGTGCGGATCTTATTGAGGAAAGATTGGGTAGAGTCCTCTTTGAGGAAGCTGTCAAAGGTCAGATCAGAAAGTTGTTTAAGGGTTTTATATCTGTAGTCAGAGTAATTCATGACTACCGTGATGAAAACCTTGTAAGTTGCGCGGATAATAATGGTCAGATTACAAGAATTTCTCTTCTTTCTTTAGCAGTGATTCAGATGAGACTGGAGTGTGTCAATCAAATCATGGATAACAATTTGTTTAGAAAGAGAGGAAAAGTAGTAGACAGGATGGTTTGGAGGATGGTGGAGGTCTTTACTGGAAGGTGGACGAATTTATGAAGGCTGAGATGTGTTTCGGTTTTTGAGGTGGTGATCTTGTAGGTATAAGGTAAGTGGACCAGTGGTAGGGGTCAGGTAAATGGACCTGAGGTTACGAGAAAAGCTGAAAAAATAATTTAGTACGTTAGCTTGTGTTCAATATGGTGGGAAGGAGAAAAGGAAAGTCCGAAGAAAGGTACTTTGCGTTCGGTGGCTGGAAATGTGCGTGGAGAAAGGTCTAAAATTGGTTGGGGGCATTTCTGTGTTTTCTTTTCTTTGGAATTTGTGTTAAGGTGGCCGGTTCACTAATGGCGTTCGTGCATGCCTATTTGTGTCCATTAATATGTAAATAATCCTTATTGTTCCTAACTTCCTAATTACTAACGTATAGGAAAGCCAGGAAAGCAATCAAAGGTTTGAAATTAAAGATGAAAAGGTAGGAATACTTACAGTATTATTGTTGCAGTTCAAAATACGTAGAACCTCACAGAAATAATCTCTATCTTTCGATCAATTCGTTGCTTTTCAAGTACGAAGATACAGAAGAACAGAAACGAAAAGAGTAGAGCGACACTGGTGCAACGTAGCAGACGACAAATCAAATTTAAAACAATTGACCAATGCGTCAGGTGTAAATTTCAGTATAAGATTTATATATATTATTACATAAATGCATTACGAAGAATAAAAAAGACATACCTGAAAACGTTGTTAAAACAAAATCCACAATATTTCACATCATTTAATGAAGCAGTGTCAGGTAAACACAAGAGCCACAGGGGAAAAAATCTACGTTAAAATCACTATAGACAGGAGTCAAGAATCGTTGAAGGACAACTGATGCAAAATGTTTACATTTTACCCTCCTTTGAAAAGCATTTACGTCAATTTTAATGTATTTTAAGTTTTAGTCTTTTAAACTTATGTGCACCTGAGATAGATTCATTGGATCAGTGAAATAAAGTGCCTGTTGGTTTTAAACTACGTGTCCTGGTTGGTAACATAAACACTTTGTCTCAACATCTTTCTCTCTCTATCTCTCTCTCCCTCCCCCTCTCTCTTTCTCTCTCTCTCTCTGTCTGTCTGCCTCTATCATTTTATCATTTCTTCACAGTGATCAAGATTATGGCGAAAAGTTATCATCTTTCTGTTTGTGTGTGAAGTCATCCTTGTCCATCTCTGTCTATCTCCTCTCCTCATATATGAACACGCTTCTCCGAAACGTTGCCTCCTTTCTTTTGGGTTTGTGAAGCTTATGCACACTTGTCTTTGCACCGAAAAAAAAAAAAAAAAAAAAAAAAAAAAAAAAAAAAAAAAAAAAAAAGTTCATTTGGTCCTTCTCAAGGGAACACATAACTTTCCTTGATGTGGATGATTGGATCAAGAACAATCGACTTGAAACAGACGTCCACATCAAACCCACCAAGAGTCTCTCAATCCCAGAGCCCCTAAATTTTACCTACTTCCCAAAATCCGTAAGCCTGGTAATCCCGGCAGACCCATCGATTATAGTATTGGCTCTCCCACTGAAAGAATCGCCGCCTTCCTTGACCAACATCTTCAACCGTTTGTCCAGGCACTCAATTCCTACATCAAGGACACCAACGTCTTCCTTTCCACAATACATTCTTTCTCTTATCCTCTCCCACCTGATACCATCTTAGTTACAGTCGACGTGACGTCACTGTATACCAATATTTCCCACACCCATTGCCTAACTGCCCTTGAACACTTTCTCGACA
>JAGDQP010067321.1:0-11165 GCA_022664845.1 Lepisma saccharinum
TGCTAAGTCTATCTATTATGAGGTCTATGGTATTAGCAACTCAGTTTACTCTTGAAGTTCTCCACTAAAAGTTTCACACGCCATATTAAAGTATGATTTCGTAACTAACATTGCCTGAATGGACCACATTTTTCATTTGTGACTTTTCCTCAGCCCATATGTAGCTCATGAGGGAAATTAATCTTTCCATAGGGACATTCCTACCTGGAAACATGATAATAGTTGAATAATCATTTTAAGTTATTATGGGAGTTTTCTATGATTTTTGGTTTATTGCTAGTAGCCATTAAGAATATTATTTTTATTATTTTTTCACGCACTGGTTATTTATTTTATAAAACTTCAAAATGTCAAATGTTTCGTGTTTTTAGATTACAAAATTACTTATATCTTAGCAATGGTTGGGGCTAGAGTGCTCAAAAATGACTCATTTTAAAGCTCTTGCAATAAGCTTTCATTTGGTATCACATTTGACAGGGTTGCACAAAATTTTGTATCCCGAAAATTATTAAATTTGATTTTCTCAAAATCGAACATCTCGATTTTTTTTTATTCTCATATGTTGGTCATGCCTCCCTACAGCTACCATGTATATATTTCCTCAACGGGTACTAGCATTAAACAAAAAATCATAGACATCTGAGAGGGTGAGGTAGACAAGGTGTGTTGAATTGACATGGAATGATGTAACAGTGCAACGACCCCAACCCAAGATCCCAAAAGAGGATCACACAGACAAATAGGGTCGCCAGGAGCCTAGAGTACCCACGCAACGCATCTAACCTAACCTCTAGCTCCAAACATTTTCTACACCCCAGACGAGAGGCGCAGAAATGCCTTCCAGATTTAAGAATTTGTGGGAAAGAGGATTCCAGATCCTTGTGATCGCTGTAAAAAAAATAATTTAGATCGAGAGAGGAAATACCGGTAAGGCGACACCTCCAAACTTTTAATTAGATCGGCAGTTCATACTCTGAAGTACCAACTGGTTCAGATTAGCGACAGATTAAGAAAGAAAAACTCAAATCTTTACTTGGGAAATAATCGCAAACGATAATACGCATAACGACTCATATGTGACTCATACTGTGTCTTTACTCACTTCGAAGTCTACAGGGTGGCAAAAGACCATGTCTTAAATTTACCTTAGTAGATCCCACACCTGTAGTCTGGAATCGCAATTCCTGAAATAAAGACGAACGAACACAAACGAATGACGGTCGCAACTCAATCCAAACGTAGTGTCATAACGCAGAAATGGAAATAATATTTATTCACACGAATCACATGTTGGAGTCACTTCATATTTCAACGCAGAAATAACAAAAAAATCAATATATAGTTCCTTTCCCAAGTTATCACTTCTCAGCTGGCGAAAGAATCCTACCACTGGCCTACGGATTTATGAACCGATCTAATCTAATTAAAAGGTATCACTCAAAACGATAGGTTTACCGAAACACGGAAATAATTTAGTATCGACTGCTGTCAACTTCACGTAACGACTAGTAGTTAAATTACAATAAATATCAAGTCAAACATTAAATAACTCACTGCACATCACAAATATTACTAAACACTGCATGAGAATTATCAACTAATGCCTTAGATCGTACCTGGTTAACTGAGAGGTTTCTATACTACGTTCACTGAACATAAACACAAGATTGTTCGAAGAAATTTAAAAATTTCAGAATTTCAATTTATTACATTTAACTTACATAATGCACGCTTTCGGATATAATAATGTCATAAGGATCTGAACAGAATTACTGTGGAGTTGAAGGAACAAATTTGAATCGTCTATCTGGTGTACATTGAATTAATTAAGCAGAATTGAAAGTTGCGTAGTCACATATAAATGTCCATAATTTCTATAATATTTAATAAATTGTGTTGATATTTTCACAAATTATTCCCAAAACGTTGTTATTTAATTTTGAAAAGTTTTATCACAGCATTACTTACGCGAAAGAAGTTTTTGTCCAAAAGACAAAAGACGTTGTAAATAAATCTTGAAATGCAAAATAATATTATAAAATATGACTTTTTTTATCGGAGAATAGTGGCTGGAGTTGAAACCAAGATTATCGAACCATGTCGAATAATATAAAATTTACTATTAACATCAAAACGGTACGCAAAGATAGTCGAACAGACATGTTGCTAATTTGATTAGGTAATGAAAATATGCGGTAGCTGTCAAATATTGCTAACCGGGAATTTCGAATGGATTTGGAAACTGGAGACGAAAAATAAGCATATGACTATTGAAATCTAACGAACCGATACTTGTAATGTAAGAATTTGGTTAATAGCGGCCCCATATTGAAATTTAGAACATATTGTACATTTTGGTAAATAATCTCAAAACAAAATATTAAATTTTAATGAGTTGAAAATTCCGAAATAATGTCGCTAAAAAGTCCTGGTGGCACTTATATCGGTTATATTCTTCTTAATACGATTTAATATATTGCATCGGAATGGACGATATGAATCGAAATCGAAAATTACACTAAATTTGGTGTTTATCCCAATCAGCAAATCGGAAGCTGTCCAGTGGCGGTCCACGTGCGACGTTTGGCAGCCCTCCGGCGAGCCTCGCCTGCGGAGCGGATACCGGGGCTATAAAATCGCCATCTATTACCCGGCTACGGGAACAAGGCGATTCTCAACTATGACCCGGCAGTTTGCCGACTTTTCCCACCTTGTTCCCGCGGAGGCAACAAGGTGGGCAAAAGTAACACATATTGGTATATTGGACACATATATATAATATATATTACTCAGTGGTAATCCATATTAAGTTAATCTTTTCGCATTGTTTTCGCTGTTATTTATTTCGTAGTTAGTAAAGTTCTTCAGGGTCTGCGTTGGGATTCGTGCCTCCGACTGTCAGCGCGAGATTTAGAAGTCTGATGCCTTAACCACTCGGCTATGCTGGTCTTCCAGCTGGGTGATGTTTTTTCATACCTGTTGTCGTACGACACACGTCACGCATGCGCGTATAACTTTCGGGCACGAAGCGCCTCGCACAAGCGGGCCACCAGACTGTTACTCGTGTGTCTTCGGCATTTAGGCAGGAGTCTGATATTTAACCAATACCCTGTGGCAACGAAACGACTCCCGGTCGCGGGCAGTATGCTTCACCCCGACGATAATCCAACTGCAATCGGCAAAGGGGTGGCGATCGCGAGGAAAACAACCACTCCGCAAAAAAAAAAAAAAAAAACATCTATCAAAGGAAACACATAGCACTTTGTACTCCTCTCAAAGACATTCCCTTTTCATTTTACAGCAGTCGTTCTCACTAATTTTTAGCGGTGAACAACGTGCAAAACGTATCACTGTACAGCAGGTGGCCCGATGGCGGCCGGGCTTCGTCTTCCAGAAAACGACTCCCGACTATTCCCCGTGGGTTGGGCCGCTGAAACTCCGCGACAATTGCTGATAGGGTATATTTACCTCTCGTAGACAGGGCTTAGAAAGTACAAATGACGGAAAGCACGTAAGTCCATCCTCATAATCGTTAAAATTGGAACTGAACTAACATGGCGTGAGAGAGCAGTTCTCCCAGCAAACGGAGAAGAAGGCTGATTCACACCAATCAGCAAAAACCAAGTCACGAAGCATTGACTAGGGTCCAATCAAAAACAAGAGTTAGATCCAAGTCATTGCTGCGTGACTAACGAAAACCTGGATGGAAAACGGTTAAAAATCCAAAGCAGAAATAAAACGAAACACGCTCAAAGAGTCTAAAACCAACCAAAGAGAATGAGCTAAGGAGAACACACAGAAAGGAAACAAAACGGAGACTAAGAAAAATAAAAGGGGGAGAAAATAAATATAAAAATGGAACAACAACTAGGCTGTTACAACAGTGTGAGATTTTTTTTAAAAAAATAGAAATAATAGTTGAATAAGTACTATTGCCCTGAAAGCAATTTGAAGAAAACCGTATTTTTAAGTGAGCGGACAACAATGTCCTTTTTCCCTTTGTTTGTCCTCGCCGCGACAATAAGAAGGTAAAAATAGAACAGCTACTAATTGCTTAGATACAGTTTTTTGCAGTCAGACGGGAAGAATGTGAAGTAACTTAACGAGTAGTGGTGGAAAATATGAAATAAGTGTTAACAAATCTACTCTTCCCTGGTGAACTACAATCAAAACTACAGATAAGTAATGGTGGTCCATTAAAACATATTAATTTACTGCTCCAAACTTTAACTTTTGACAATAATTAGGCCTAAATACTTTTAAGTCTAATCTCATCAACAAAGATGGCATTCATAACTTTGACTACTTCCTATGATGACATTTCAGGGATTACTAATTGTTTATTGTGTGATTTATTCAGTGTAACCTGTATCAGTTCAAATGAGACTTACAGAAATAGTAAGCATACTGTTAGGGAAATAGTCTTCTAGCTCAAACCTTCCCCTTTCAGTTAGTTATTGCTTTTTTCAATCGTAAGAACGAAAAAGTGCAAAAAACATATCTCCATTCCCCAACTCAAGTTAATTGGATTAATTAAAAAAAAACAACAGCTGAAACAAAAAGTACATACTTACAAGCAAAAAGGAATATATATATATAACACTAGGTATATTTCTAGTAAGAAATATGCGTAAAACAAGTACGCGCCGATCAAAATAGTAGAAACGGTCATAAGCCATCGTTTAAAATGACAGCGGAAGAAAAGAACCGAATCTGGCCTTCCTAAACCCCCACTACTCGTTCCTAACACACTTATTATAATAGGTATGATAACATAAGAATGTTTCTGACAGGAAAAATGAAGAAAAAATAGAATTTGGCATAATACGATCACAAACGTTTTTACTATTATGATCCGACGCTATAAGAAGTGGCTAGCTCCGCCGAACGGATATTACAGAAAGAAAAAAAAGGGGGATCGCGATCGTTCTAGGTGCTTAGCCTCTGGCTACGGGTCTGGTTGAGGTATTAATATTGTTGATTAATTTTGTCTTTTCTTTTTTGTCACAGCGTTGATATTTAAGGATTGTCTGCGTATCAATCACGTTTCTATAGGACAAATATCACATATTCAAGTATATCACGGAAATAACTTTTTTCGTTTTCTATTTTTTGCTTTGTATTTTAAATAATATCTGTGCTGTAGTGCCTTATATCATGTAATGGAATTTATGTAAGCTTATTGTAATAAAGACTAATATCTTGTAATAGGTACCAAATAAATAAACTCTACGTAACTAAGGGCTGCTTTCCTTGGAATCTTGCGTTGCTTGGGATTTGGGTGAATAGCTAATTGAAACACGTATTACACTTAGAACACGCAATAAAATACGTGTTTCAATTGGCTACTCACCCAAATCGCAAGCAACGCAAGCTTTCAGGAAAATCAACCCTTAGGCGTTCGAGGAAGTCATATAAAGTGCTTGCGTTAATTGGCCCTGTGGACTAATGGGCAAGACATTGATTGGGCCAGTGGTTCAGTCGTCTCGCCTTCGATACCCCTCTACCTAAAGTTTTTTTAAAAATTATTTTTAAAGAACAATACTTCTTTCTTTCTGCTTTCGAAAATAGCTCTGATTTTGCACTCAGACTTTTAGGCGATGAAAACAATACGCTTTTCAAACATTTCATAAAACTCACAACCATAGGTTAGAAGAAGTCAGGTCAGGTATTTTGTTTTCTTAATACGCAATGAAAACCTTTATTGCCTCAGCTTCAAATATTAAACTACCAAGACAAATTTTGTTACGGAATGCAGGGAGTACGCTAACCACCCAACGCCCCCTAACACCCTCCCTAGACTTCGACAACACCCCCCTAAAGAAAATCTCTGAAGCCACCCCACCCCCCCTAAGAGGTTCTTTCACGACATTTAATAGTGAGAATTTCCTGGAATTTTGATTTATAAATACGGTAGTTATGGTAATACACATTCAAATCTTGGCAGAAATTTTGTATTTATTCCGAAGACATAACTTCTTTTGGGCTACATTCTTTTCTTGTCGCCTCACAAAAATCCATCAGCAGCAAAAGAAATAAGGCAGAAAACAATAAACATCCCCGTATGAAAACACCTGTTTTGTGACTGCTCCCTGCTGTGTTAGGGTGCAGAGATGATAGACTCACTTCAGATGCACATCAACATTCACTCATTATCTATCAGTTGTTTTGTGTGCACAGTGGAAAAGGCGAAATGCATCACAATGAAGAGGAGGATTATCGAAGCAAAGGAACTAAGTTTAGGAGCCCGTACATATGTATTTATTTATTTTTCTAATATAAGTGAATTTTTGTTTCATAACTAAATATATGTAAATAAAAGTAACAGTGTTTACAAACGTGATGCGCCGACCTTTCCAATACCTAACTCTGTGTTCTTCAGGGTTTTATTTCATCATACTCTCATTCCCTCAAGAGACATACAGATCGAATTCATCCATGTCAACGGTAACGAACATTTTGTGAAACAAAAGCGATATGAAATTAAAAAGCGATTGGTCATGGCTAATGTTTTGGCACTGGCTTCGCATTCCGGAGGTCTAGGGTTCCATTCCTGGAGACGGCCATCCTGACTGAAGTTTTCAAGTCTTATCAGGCAAATACCGGGATCATATGTTATTTCAAGGCTATGTCCGTTTCCGTCCAGTTTCCTTTCCCATTGGTGTTGTAGCTAAGCTCCAATGTAAAATGGTCTCCGAGTTGTATATGGAGATACCAGAAATAAATAAATCTTCGGAAGTGTTGACGCTGCTGGACTTGTAGTTTAAGCTCGTGATGTTTAGACATATACTCACATATACAGTTACAGATAGACCACGAGTGGCTGGAGACAAAGTCATATGTTTCCCCACTTAAATCCCAGTTAAATAAGGAATCATTCAAACACTCACTCACTTCTGCCATACTTCAGTACTCGAATTCGTGACGTACAGACTAGCACAAACACACATACATACAGACAATAGTTAAAAGAGCTTCTATTTTACCCTGAACGTGTTACGTTGTCGCTAAAGATAAAAAAGAGAGATCTCAAATAATTTCCTTAGTCAAGATAGTATGACACTGGCTACATAGTTTTTCCGAATTTTGTAAACTCTACTCCCAGATGAAATGTTTAGCACCTCTCTTATTTATATTTGAACTGACCATATTTGAAATTCGAAGAGTATAGATAAGATAGGTTTCTCTCTGCAGTAGTTAACATTTCATCAGGCAATTGGGATTTCTAAAAATGTTTATATTGCATTAAACTTAATAATTTAATAGCCACGTGCATGCAGGTGCCGACCGGGTAGCCGTGCGATCTAAGGCGTAAGGGCAACGACTCGAAGGTCCCGGTTTCGAGTCCCGTTGGGGCATGGATGTCTGTGGATTTTAACTTGGTGTAAAGAGTCGCATCGTGACGGGCCGAAATCAAAAGTGTTACTAGACTGTCCCATAGAAAATAAAGCTTTTACTTTAAAGGTAATAGTGACATCTACTACGTGAAATCTTTGGCGTGCTGGAACCCATTACAAACCATGGACTATTCTCCCATTTCTGTTAATTATGATTCGCCACTTTCTTGCAGAGTTTATGTGGTTCGGAAATCGAAAGGAGAGGTGCAGCCGTGGTTCAGCCATGATTTGTTTCTGGGTTGGCTCCCGGATAACCACATGGTTAACGCTCTCGTCCTTGGTGAGAGCGGTTCCGGGTTCGATTCGCCGAATTTTGACACTTATCCAGTATCGTGATAAATATTGGGGAGACACTTTGAATACAAGAAGGAACAAATTGGGATAATGGGAGCTGCGACGTACAACTGCAACGACAGCCGATGCTCTGACTACATACTACCCAATGAAAAGCCGTTTGAATTTCATTTTATTTATGACATTCAAGCATCTCAGGCTCAGGCGGAGCTAAAAGCCGTCTGGCACACCTTGGTGCTCTACGGAATGTCGTACCATTAGTTTAGGTTTTAGTTAGTAGACATGACTGTAAGTGTTCGAAACGTCAGTGTGGCAAGTTTCCTCATGATTTGAAAAAGAATCGAGATCATGAGTAATATTTTCTCGTCGTGATAGTTTAAAGAATTTTATTCAAACGTTCATCAATGCTTTGATTTGTAGCGACAGAAAAGCGAAAAAAATAGATTCCAGAAACGTTCCTCCGGAAATATACAAACGTTTTTATATGTTAGCGACTAACTTGAAAATAACCTTATTGGTCAAAAGTTGACTTTTGAATTTGTTTCTGCTTCTTATTGAGCATTCCGAAAAAAAACTAAAAATGATATTTAACAATAAGTAGTCAATTCACCTTAACACCGTTAGAAAGAACTGAATTTATGGAAGTGGGTGCCTTGATTTCAGGATTTGTTTGGAAAGCCTCAATGAAGTCGGTCACTTTGGGCATCGATCCGAGAACTTGGAATAAGAAGTTCATACAATTTTCACTAAGTTATTTTATCAACTGTGATGTATTTTGATATACACTCCAGGAGAGCTTGAGAAAAGTAGAGCTTACTTATATTTAAAATGTATTATTTTTTGCTCTAAAGACATAGTTGAGGTAAATAATCTCTTTCATAGTAATTAAAACTTAACAGTAGATATCTGTCCAAATTTTACCAAATTAAGGCTTGCAAAAGCTAGACAAGTGCAAAAAGACAAATAAGAATATATAAAATTATTTGAAAGATAACAGTTCTGTTGGTAATTCATTCTAATCGATGAAAATGATCCTAAGCGTGAAGATCAAATCAGTTTCCTCGTAGTCTAAAATCAGTTTCCTACCTCACGACATAGGAATAAGTACTTTGATTTTCTTCGCAAGTAAATCAAAATAATAATAATGCTTGTGCAACTATTTACATAGAATTAATGAAGTTGTCCTTATCTGGTTATGCACAATTCTCATTTTGAAAAATATACCAAACAGAAACGCTCGCGCGCACACATACACACACACATGAGCGCGTATGTATGCATACATGGTAAGATATAATGGTTGACTGTATAAGTGTTTAATTTAGTGTATAAGTGAATATGAATTACACCCCTCAATAACATTAGACACACCGCTTCGACTACATTCCTGGCGTACTCCCTGACGGAATGTAGGACTAAAGTCGTATGTCAGATCCGGTAGGTCGCCATGGTAACCCGCCATGTTACAGTCTAAACAAACGTGTGTTTAGCATTAGGTTTATAGTGTTCGATATTCAATAATTCCTTATGGTTTTGTGGTTTGTGCCAGACTGCCATCATTACAATAAGAGAGACATCGTGTTGCTTTTTTTTTGCTGTTTCCAAAGGACTGAAACTAGAAAAGGAAGTGGGAGGAGCCAATTACGTAAGTAAACAAATTTCACGGAATGCCATTGAACGCAATTTTGATATGATTATGAGGATAGTTAATCGTTGATTGCTGAGTTCTTGATTTTTAAAAAGGGGAATAATTATATCTAAGAAGCTTAAACTGAAGTTTCTCATTCGGCTATAGTTAAGGACAAACACTCAAGAAGATACATATTACTGATAAAATGAAGTCCTTGTACTCTATGTACAGCGGCGCAAATTGCTATTGCAGGTAAAGTATACAAGCAATAGCATAAATAAAGATTTCGAATAGGTAATAGTGTTTCATGGAAACATAAATTACCGTAATAAAAATTAGCTGCTCACCTCAGCTTATTATATTTACTGTTCGTATGCCCTTTCTTGCACTTTTCCTCGTATGAATCAAATCTCAGTCATTTATAAGCAACTGTAAATGTTTGGACTCCACAGCATTTTCTACTCTTTCAATCAGTTTCCGCTCGTCACCGAAATAATCAAAATATTAAAAGCAATTATTTCCACAACTGATTTTCTGCAATCAAACCTACTGTTTGGTTAGACTTGGTCTCCACCGTTGCTATGAAAACCAACCGGATGTGGCGTCAAAACTTTAGTCCTCCATTCCAGGATTCTTTACGCTAGCGAGAGTACTGTGACGTCATGATTGTACCTCTCCGCAGACGCTCATGATATCGAGGTTCTTGCATTCAGCTGTACTGGATACTGGAGCGCTGTACTAGCATCTTAAACAAGACTCAAGGGGAAACATTTTACCTTGTCCATATTTGATTTCCTTTAAAATGCATAAAAGTTTAGGGCTGCTTTCACTGCAAGCGTTCGTTGCTCAGCAGTTTTGCTTAAAACAAATAATTAATTAGAAGAAGAAAACGAAAGCTTGATTAACCTATTCATAAGAATGAACATTCGCTGCAATTTTTCTTCGTTTAGTTTTGTGTTGTGTTTTGATTTTCTCCGAAGAAAAAATACAAGACTAGGCCTGATTGGTAAAATTCAATTTTGTGTAAAAGCAGTTCCTGTTAGTAACATATGTGTGAATAGGCTTCGGTGCTGCTTTATATATATATTTGTGGGAAGGAAAAACGCGGGTAGCGCCAAGCAATCGTTGTTGAATCCCGAACGGAGCAAGATGTAATGTAGGTTTGTTTTTTTAAGTCAGTTTTTAAAATGTTGTAAGCATGCTTGCTTCCGATGACAATACAATATTCAGTTATTAGATATACAACAGAATAATCCAGTTAATTGTAATTAATTAAAAAATCATTATTTAATATTGACTTTTTTATCCTAAAATATATACTATCCTGCAATGATCTTGGGTTTTGACTGGTTGTAGAACACTTTAGGATTTGGTTGTGCGAAGCTCTGAATCGAGAAAAAATAATAATTAAAAAATGATTTTAAAAAAACACGCTTTTATAAGCAAAGATAAATGGACTAAAAAGTAAAAAAATAATAAATTTATGAATCGGAAAATAAAAGCGTGGGTGTTCTTGTTTACCTTATCATAAAATCATAATATCTAAGAGCACCCATACTTTTATTTTCCGATACATATATATTTTTTTTAATTTTTAGTCCATTTTCTCTGCTTTAAAAGTGTTTTATTTTTATCTTTGTTTAATTATTTTTCCTCGATTTGAAGAAAAAATATTCTCCGATTTTTTTTCCATCATTTAGAGTGATGGAGTAATAACTGGTACAATTAGTTTTAAAGAAACACTACTAGTAACCTCAGGTTTATGTACAGGCACTTTTGAGGCAGAATAATGTCCCAAAAGTATCTGCACACAATCCTGAAGTTATTACCCAGACAGCACACAA
>JAGDQP010067324.1:0-11165 GCA_022664845.1 Lepisma saccharinum
AAGCCTTCTTCGTTTTCTTCATTTCCTGGAAAATAGCCTGAGTGGATACACTTTTATTTTCAAATGGGCCCACTCAAAGGACCAGCCGTTTGGGTTATAAAACTTTTCGTCACTCGTATGTGAAGTGTGTACTGGACGAGGAAGCAGTTTCCACGAATCTACTGTTTTTATTTAGCTTGATTCGTATTTCAAAGTTGTATTCGGTTGGAGACCGTCTCAGAAACTTTCTTAACATTATTAGTTCGTGGAAAATGTATTCGAAATAAATTATAACAGAAATATATCGAGTAGTACGGAATATTCCGGCATTTCCTTGCTGGTGATGTACAAAATTCTTGTGGAAATTCAATGTGAAGACTGTATGAGAAAATTTTGATTATAGTTTCGTAGGCGTTTCGTTGGAAGCCCTCGCCACATCACGCCGACTTGATTCGATCTCCGCGTATTGTTGCCGGGATGGTACTTGAACGCGAAATAAAGATGGTCTAATATCCTTGGTTACGATCGTATACAAGTTAAAATATCACGAAACCCCGTGTCTTATGAGTTAGGGTCAAGACTTCAGAACTGGGGAATGGATATAGGTTTGAGTGCTCCTTGCCGCTCATTTGGACTCAGATTTTCCAAAGAAGTGGTAGGATTTTTAAGTAGACAGAAGCTTTGACTGTTATTTCTCCAATCCATTTTCCGCAATAGTCCTTGCCGAGAGGCGTCGTTCTTTAAGACTTGTGACGGGATTAGGCCTTAGATGTTAGTCAAGGTCTGGAAATGTTAGTTAATTATGTTAAATATTATTTTAGTAATAATAAATACAGCAAAACTAAATATTATTTTATATTAAGAGAAAAATATTATATCGTTTGTAATGAAGAAATTATACTATTTCTCTTTTTCTCTTCCCCCTTCCATGTAATTTTGCTCCTTGCAATACAAAATGTCTGTCTGTGATTTAGAGAGACGTTCCATTACCGCTTTTGCCGCTCTAATTTCCTTTTGAGAGTTCTGTAACTCTTGAAACTCTTCTGAACTCACTCTTTCAAGATGTTTGTTGTTTGCTATGCCTCCACTTAAGGAACCTTCTTCCAAATGAAGAGGTAAAATAAACGAGACGACAAAGCAAGGAGGAAGATTGTTTTGTTATTGTGGAAAGCAAAGTGAACCACACAAGAAATTGTCCTCTTTAAGGTTCTACTTTGCATTCTTTAACTCTACCATTTGTTCATTCGGCTTCTCACATTCAGGAATAATTACGAAGAAAAACTCATTAGGCTACGGGAAAGTAGAGCAGCACTAACTCTTTGTATTGTAGCTTTTGATGTCTGACAATTGCCAAATCTAATTTGAATGCAAAAAATACCACAGAAAGAAAGTAACCTAATTATCCACTTTAACGGGAATATACAGTACATGCAGAATTAGCACAAGCGGGAATAAAGAAGAGCAAAAGAGAAGCCAGTATGTAAATACATTATGTAATACTGGGTTTTAATTTGGACGAATTAATTAAATCCAATTACTACCCTTTCATTGTTAGTAAGTTACTGTATGTGATTAATTATCTGTTCTGACGGACTCACGATATGAAGACTTGGTTTGACAACGAATATGTCGACTAAAATTCCCACACAGTATCCTCAATGCCACCAGATAAGAATTAAAATGGTATCTTTAGCTGTAGTTATCAGTGTTCTTCTATGTTAAACACGTTGCTATGATGCACATAAAAGTTTCAAGCAGAAGTTATTAAGGAGAGGCAAAGAAATTATTGAAAGTAGAGTGTAATTTGCGTCTATTCACTTGTCGATACTGAGCAGTTTTAACTAAGTAGTTATTACTTAGTTTTCACTTGGTCATACTAAACGAATGCTGAGAAGCAGTGGTTGCGCCACTTTGCCGTGTTATTGGGGTTGCGTGTTCGCTCCTATCCCCACCGTGTGTTTTCACTGAAAGTGTTAAGTCAACTTTGTTTATAATTTTGAGCTGAAGTGACAGCGACTGCTTAAATCCTTCACAAGTTGAAGGGATGACATCGGTCATCGAGCTTATTTTCGGGGATAGAGATGGAATGGTATTGACCAGACCATATTTGAGGTACATATTTGAGGACTTGTTTTATGGGATTAAGCAAAACGTCCTTGAAAGCATGAGTCAGAATGTCCAGCATGAGCGGGACTCGAACCCGAACTCCCTCCCTAATGGTTATCCGAAATCACTTATCGTAACTACTCACTCTACTACAGAGACTGGATTGTTTGTTTTACGCCTGTTCATTTTACTTCGTATGACCTGTTCATACATCCAAATCTGAACATTATAATATCCAATGTAAACTACCAGTAAAACTACCTGCTGTACGTATTATAAACTTACTCATATAAATGCATATTATAAATAATGGCACGTACAATCAAAGACAAAGCACTGGATCAACATTTAAACCATAAGGATCTTAACACACACAAGAGCCTTTAAAGAAAAACAAAAAGGTGCGGTAAAAGTACATTCTAAGCACGAAAAAGTATAGTCTTTACAATTAGTGATTCTATAGTCTTTACAATACTCTGTATAAGGTGTAATGCTTTGTTTAGATAACTAAGGTTGCTACGATGGAAAGAATCATGGTTGAAATAACTTGCGTTTAGGCCACAAAACTTGGTTATCGTGTGTGTGCTGCCATCTTGTCAGTATCATGGAACTAAGAATAAGGTTACATGGCAGAGGTTTAAATTATAAAATAATGAACACAAATGAATTGATTGTACCGTAACATTTTATAGATTAGTTATGCCATCATTCTTTTACGTTATTAGAATGATAAGAACACTAGGATGCTATATATTTCGGTAACGAAAGAAATTAACTCACGAAGTGAGCCGCGTTTAAGCCTAACTTGCGTTTAGCTTACTAACGTACGAAGATATACGTCGTCTGTTGATGCTACGAGTAGTTAAATTTGAAACCAGCGTTAACGATAACTTGCGTTTACATTACAAAAATGATCTCGCTTTATGTTAACCACGTAACGGTAAATGTTAGTAATGTAAACAAGGCATAAGAAAGAAAGCACATAGCGATGACCATTTTTCTTCTTCCCTATACAATTGTAATTTTCTTTGATCTGGATACTTAAAAATTAATGCTTTTCCTTAGAAATAACTATAATTGAGAAAGGCATTGAAAGGTTGATTTCTGGACTGACTGATCTACTGTCACAGGGTGTTTACGCCAGTTATAAGTTATCAGGAACAGTACTGATTGTTCAGCGCTAAAGTAACTGCTTGGTAACCATATGTTTCTGTCTCACGTGATTATAGCATTGTTTTTCTGTGAATTTTTCAATTTGTTTTCACACACAAAAGATTTTAAGCCCATAAAAATTTATTTTATCATTTTATCATTTACAAAAGATTTTAAAGAAAGTGTATTGTAGATTGTTCACTATCATTCAAGATGCAGACATGATTTTATATACAGTAAAATCTCGTTATACCACAGATGTCGGGGAACATCAGTCTGAGCCTCAGATGCCTAAGGACCATAAATCAATTCAATTCAATTCGAGGGACATATTTTACATCTGCGTTGTAACATCCGCTGTATTATGAAAATTTTATTTACTGAATTTGGATCAAATACTGTATTGTGTGGAAGCCATATTCGTGAAATCAAATTCCATATTACAATACGGTACATAATACGTGGGCCGCGGTGGCTCAATGGTAGAGGACTCACCTCTGGTGCTGGGTTCGATCTCTGCTCATGCTATGTAGGTTTTGTGGTGGGCAAACACCGTGAGCGTGGGTTTTCTTGACGTTTTCCCGTCTCCTCCCACTTTCTTCATTCCATTAATTGAGGCGGTGAAAGGAAGAGTGGTGTAAGTCAACTTGAAGTCAATTTACGAAACAACAGGTTTTAGTAAGAACGCTATAAAAAATCCACAATGAAATCCAAGTATGTGCTGCTATCTATGTTACGGTTGACAAGAGAGTTACGACTTGCACCACTTTTCATTCAAATAGATTTGAATATGGAGAATACAAATGTAACCTTAACTCAATATTAAAAAAACTGACTTACATCACTTTTCCTTTCACTGCCTCTATTCATCCATCCGACCTGAACCAAAATTGCTTAAAGGCTTTAACATTTAAATTCAAACTCAACAATACGCAATACATAGAGCCAACCCCGATAGCCGTGTGAGCTAGGGTGCTGGGCCACCGTTCATGATGTTGCGGGTTCGAATCACGGCCTAGGACATAAATGTATGTAGATTTTAAACTGCATTGGATTCATAGCATCGTGAAGGGCCGAAGTCCATATTTACTTAAATGGTCCATATAAAATAAAGTTTACTTAAGTTTCTTCTTCATCTTCTTCTTGTTCTTCTTGTTCTTCTTCTTCTGTAATAAATAAATTCAGTATAGTGGAAACAAATAATTTGGAAACATGGAACTAGACATTATGAATAAAATAATTTGGACTCGACAAACTAAAAAAAAACTCGACCTTTGAATAAGATACTTAAAATATCAGGAGATATGAAGGCACGACGTGATAGAGTCGAATCACGTTAAATGGAGGCACGTTATAATGATGTTTTACTGTATACATAATTACATTATTATAAACATTACACATTATGTCCTATTGATATTTGAACAAAACGCAACTTAACTGTAAATGCCGTTTCTAATCTCAAGTACTGTATCTCTTGTCTAGTAAATCCTGTTACAGATTTCCCCTGTTATTCAAAATTAATGTTTTCCCGGGAAACCATTCATAAGCTCTTCTGACATAAAGCAAAGAAGCAGTTACCATTAATATAAACAAGAAAACTTTTTGAGTGTTTCTGGACCCCAAAAATAACCTAATAAATCATTCCATGAAACACATAAAACCAATAGTAAGCTTAGGCATTTTAAGACTTCGAAATAGTGAAAGCTAACCAAATAAGATCTGGTCTTTTTTATAGTTAGAAACAGAAAGGTATACAGAATATGTCACTTGCCTTTAGTCCACAAAATAATTTCCTTCAGGCATCAAGTACTTTTGTTAACGTTCCTGCAGCTGCGCAATGCCCTGGCGATAAAACTGGGGGGGCTTGGACGCAAAGAAGGCTGTGAGTGCCTGCCGTAACTTTGTCTCATTGGTGAAGGATTTCCCACAAAGGTGGTTGTACAGAGAATGGAAGAGGTGATAATATGTTGACACAAGGTCTGGGTAGTACGTTGGATGGCAATCATTTCTGTCCAAAATGAGCAATCGAGTTTGTCGACGAAATATTTCATCTGATATAGCATCTGATTTTATGTATATGTACAAACTTTTAGCGGGACAGCAATGATGGACTAGAGAACCGGAAGAATTTCGGAAATGCGTGTCTGCAGACTATGGCAACATTTTACACGGAATATACCAAAATATAATCAATGCATTTAAAAAACCAACGTAAAGGCCTGCCATTGTAATGTCAGAAGTCATGCAATGTTACCAACTCACATAAAATAATTTAAGCAATCTACCTCCACTTACATATTCAAAAGATCGAAAAATTGCATGACATAAAGGATAGAGTATATTTGTTAGTATCCGTTTTAAATATGTAAATTTCTGACGTAGTGCCTTGTAAAAAATAATTTTATATTGAGTTGTCAGCACTGTATGACTTCCGACACGTCTTACGTCATTGTTTATCCAGATAAAGTGTCATCTGTGACTAACTTCGGGAGTCACTAGCTCCGAAAATACGCGTGTTTTTAATTTATTCAAAAGAACTTTCTTCTTGGTTCAGTCTGAAAAGTTCATCCATCAATTTTTGACCACCACATTTCAAACCCCCTGTATTGTGTATAGGGAATTTGTTTTTCAATTTCTTATCCGTGAGAAGAAACAGCAGAGAAACAAGCCTTAGTTTGATGAAGAGTGCCTTAAGCTCCATGAGGAACGTAAACAAGCAAGGCAACGGTGGCTAAGTAATAAAAGCGAAGCCACTAACAACCACTACAGTAATGCGCAACGAAACGCCACAAGCGGGTTCAGAAACAAAAAGCACGAATATCTGACACATAAGATAAAGGAAATAGAGGAAAACGGCAAGACAAATAACATACGAGATCTATACAAAGGGGATAAACTCGTTACAGAAAGGTTACCAGCCAAGAGCAGTGAATAGAAATGAACATGGAGATCTTAAGATCCGACTAAGATTGCCGAAGTGTCGAAAAGTTATTTCGACAAATTTCTTAGTGTACACACAGGTGATGAAACGTAGGAATTTGAAACTTAAATCGCAGAACAGTGGATAGCCGAACCTACTGAGATTGAGGTCGAAATATCGGTAAAGAAGTTGAAAAATTTCAAATCACCAGGAACAGACAATATTTCAGCCGAACTAATTAAAGTGGAAGGAACGATACTAACCGAGCCTCCGTAGGTAAGTGGTACAGCGTTGACGTAGCATTCCGGGGGTCATGGGTTCAATGACAGCTGTCGACTATAATGACCGAGGTCTTCCAGGGTTTTTCCTCAGTCACACCAGGTAAATGCCGGGATGGCACCTTCAACATAGGCCCTGGAGGACACCTTCCCGAATCCTTTCCGCTCCCCTATCCCGGCCTGAGCCTTAGATGCCTAAAGGCCATAAATAAAATTCAACACGGAACGATACTAATCAAGGAACTAAATAAATTCATGGAGAAAACGAGCTTCAAGAGGAACAGGAAACCTCAATAATTGTTCCGATTTACACAAAAAGGCGACAAATCGGACTGTAATAATTACCGCGGAATCTCGTTACTTCCAACATGTTACAAAGAATTAAGTAATATCCTGTTAACACGACTGAGTGCATACGTAGTTGAAATAATTGGAGATCGCCAACGTGTATTTAGAAGATATAGATCCACTCTGAACCAAATTTTTGCCTTGAGACAAATCTTAGAGAATAAATGGGAATACAACGGGACTGTACACCATCTATTCATAGATTGTAAGAAAGCATACCATTCTATCAAAAGGAAAGTTACACAGTATCCTGATAGGATTTGGAATTCCGAAAAAAAATTTGTTCAACTAATTAGGATGTGTCTCAGCGACCCCATTAGCTGAGGACAAATAGCTAATAATAAGCCAGATAATTTCGAGATTTGCAACAGATTGAAACAAGGCGATGCCTTATCACCACTACGGTTTAACTTTGCATTAGAATATGCGATTCAGAAAATAAAAGAGGACAAAAACAGACTAGCATTGCATGCCTTGAATTAACTTTTCGTATACGCAGATGATGTGGATTTAATAAGGGACGATATATGTAGATGCACTATGAAGTAACACCGATATCTTAGTAGAAGCGTGCGATAAAATAGGTCTACAAATAAGCGTAAAGAAAACAAAATATATAATAACAAGCAAAAACAAAGGGAATGAAGAAAATAGATACATAACAATTAAGAATAAGAACATAGAGAAAGTAAACAAATTTAAATACTTGGGACCATATGTAACCAGCAAGAACGAGATCACGGAATATATAAAAAGTCGCTTAGTACCGGTAGCGCATGTTTGTATTCAGCCCAGAAACTCCTAACCTTGCGAATAATATCAAGGAAATTGAAATTGAAAATATACAGAACGGTTGGAAAAGCTGAAGTACGACCATAGGAGTTGAACGTAAATTACGTGTGTTTGAAAATAAGGTTTTGAGAAAGATATACGGGCCGAAACGGGACGAGATGACTGGAGAATGGAGGAAACTACATAATGAACTCTATGAACTGTATGATTTACCCGATGCTGTAAGAATAATGAAATCACGACGGCTAAGATGGGCAGGTCATGTAGCTCGGATGGGGAGGTGAGAGGGGAGAACGAAGATTGTATTTCATCGTGGTTGAAAATCCAGAGAGAAAGACACCGTTGGGAAGACCGAGACGCAGTTAGAAGGACAATATTAGAAAAGATCTTCGAGATGTAAGTGTTCTTGATGAAAACTGGCTTGATCTTAGCCAGGATACAATCCTATGGCAAACTTTTGTTACTGAGGCGATGAGTTTGCGAGTTCCATAAGCGATAGAGTTAGTTAGTTAGGGGTCAGAGGATACTAGGGCCGTTTTCGGTTGTGTGTCAGAAAAGTCACAAATATCTACTACGTAGTAATAGGTTAACATTTAGATAGGCTGTTGCTTCTATTCGACCTGACATTAGCAACTACGCTTTGGAAAATACAACAAAAAAGCAGTTTTTCTCCCTTCCTATATTTGTATTATTGGATATACACATCTTCGTCAGTTTTTGTTTTCTTCGAAGAAACTGACGTGCTTTTACGTTCGTTGTTAAGAAGCTTCTTCAGCTTTGAGGACGAGAATTACAGGAATCTGTGAGCCATGCGGCTGACGGGAGCTCTGCTTCGTTCTGATTTAGCCACTCGTTGGCTCCCTATTCCCACACAGAGATACGTCTCCCGTCACTGAGTCATTCCAATATTTCTTCTTAATCTCTTTCCCAGCTCCTCCTCTTGCACCAAGGCGCTCGAAGCCTGAAACTTTCACGGTCGGATTCTTCTTACACTCAAGTGCATGAGTACTGACTGAATTCACAATTTGATATTTTTTTGTGGCTAAAGTTATACTTTAATTTGCATTTGTTTTAATTTTAGATGAAAATTAAGATATTTATAAATTCAATTTTTTGTGTAGATCTTAAATTAAATTAAATTCATTTTTTTTACGTATTTCAACAAGGACTTAGACACATTAGACTCAATTTATATTTTTCAGAATTTAGAAATTAAAATCACATTAAAACATGAATAAAATAAAGAACCAGATAAAATTAAAATGAAATATGTAAGTCTCGACTAAGAACTTAGAAATAAATAAAACTGTTTTGTGAAATGTTTCATTCTTGTTTATGTTATCAGCCTGAGCCAAAGTTGCCTACAGACCATAAATATAATTTCATTCAATTGTTTGTTATTGTGTAACTTGTTTGGAATTGCAAGTTCATTACCTTTAATATTTGAATGGTCAAACGATTTCATGCTTCATAAAGTTATTTAACTGCTGAAACGAACAGCAATAATGTGTGTTTATAGATGGTTTGAAGCACTATCACTAATTTATTGCACAGAGACTAGGGCAAATATCAGCGTCGTATCATAGCTTTGGAAGAGAAAATGTAAGTTTTGTTTTACATCACATCAAAATGACTCAATATGGAAACCACGTGTAACACAGCAAATGTTCGCAAATTAATCTGTTACCGTAACCTGTCAAGTATATCATGTGTAACCGTGGTGGTGGTAGCTCCTATAATGGTCTGCTTTGTTCCTGAGCGTCACGTGCCAAAGAAGGTTCAAAAACACGATCCCTTATGTAGCTTCACAAAAGGAAATTGAACGGAGTTAACTCCGGTGATTTCGGAGGCCATCTCGGAAACAGAAGGTATGAGAATCCTTCAACAAGGCTATCCCCGTGATAGGGGTGCTACACTTAACGCCAACTGGCGGTAAATGATAGAATTACATTCCTCACTTGGAACAAGAGAGAAACTTTCGTCTTTTCTGTTTCACATGGCCTCGATAAGTAAATTGTAGCTTTTTTACTCAATATGCAATAGATTATTCAAAATGTTCTCACCGTTTGTAAACATGCTGTATCTATTCTAAAATGAAAACTCATTAATTGTCGTGTAAAGTCTATAAAGTTGTGTTTAATATAGGCCTATAATTTTATGTTCTTCTGTTTCTAAAATGTTTTGTTAATGTCGTAGTCATACAGATATGATAAAAAGAAATATCATGATATATTTTGTTGTTGTTGTTGTTGTTTCTGGGCATTCTGGTAAGATATGTGTATGACTCGGCAAAAGAAATCACAGTCACACGGCGCCATTTCACAGTGCTTCTGGTAGCTTTAGATGCAATGAAGAAATTTCCGAACCATTTCGTTTACTGTATTTACATAAAAGCAAAAAAAAAATCAAACAAAGAAAAGTAAACAACGTGATGACAGCTCGCTTTCATCAACAATTAAAGCAGGTATTTTTTATAAAAAAAAGAAAAGAAAGGCAATTGGAAACATATCCTATTCTCGTAACCAGTACGTTACTGAAACTAATATGTAGTTATACAGTAGTAAGTCTGCATATCTATGGATTTGACATAAGCAATCTCCCACTATAACAACTTTCATATTCGTCAATTACTCACGGTTTAGCTAGTGCAATTAATTAGCTATGTTGTCTTTACCCTTCGATACTTAATAATACAGAAGTATATAACACACCATTAAACTTTTCAGTTTTTTTTTTCAAATGTATTCATTATTTCCAACAACAAGCTTCGAATTCTATTGTTTGTTATACAAGTGTATATTTAGCAGCATTTTGTAAACATATGTTATAATATAGGCAGAGAAGCTAGCAATGGAGAATGAAAAGTCAATTGTATTACCATTTTGTTCGATAAAAACTTGAAAAGGTGTGCCTTTAACAGTTTTCTCAATGTTCAATCAACTTTATGATACCAGGGATCGCAACTCATAGACGTATAGTAATTTTCATCTTATCGAAAGCCACCTTCTTTGCATGTGAGTGAACAATACTAAATGATTTGAATCCGTAGATTCATTAAATTAAGAAATCAAATCATTCTTCTAAGATATTCTCCTACTTTTAATAAAACTTCCATTTCAATGACCTTATCATATGTGATTTTCAATTTATTGGGAATTCATTTTCAAATTAATGTTTATCTGTCCAGAAAGGAGTGAGTGTCACTAATATTTGGGTTGAGTAGTTGAATTTGAATTAAGACCTTTAAGGTACGAGCGCGTCGTGCACGGACTAAATGAGAACAAAAAGTGTAAAGATACGTACTACATGACCGCACCTAACCTTACCTAACCTCCACGATCCCATGGTCACTAATTTAATATAATCCACTAAAAATGCAAAAAAAGCAATTATAAATAATAAATATGAACATATGAAAATATATTTTGAAAGAAAAAAGAAAAATCTTGTCCCCGTCAGGATGCGAACTCGGTTTTTTTATACAACAGGCCAACGTCTTACCACTTTTTTTTTTTTAAAAAAATCTCGTTTATTTAACTTTCATAGTACATTGCGTTTATTTATACGATTGGGACCAGTTTATTTTT
>JAGDQP010067325.1:0-11164 GCA_022664845.1 Lepisma saccharinum
AATATACCACGAGTTAAAATGTTTGAGAATCAGTGCATTAATACACCTACGAAAAGTACATGAAGAAACAAACTCCTTTTTTTAAACAAGAATAAAATAAAAATATATATATCACTTCGAATTACTGGAAATTATCTGAGTTCCACTGTATTGCCGAGAATGTTCAACTCATGATTTCCAATATAACACACCTTACAAAGCTCTTCCCCAAAGAAACGCTGTTCGGTCTAGAAGGGTACACTGAAAATAAAAAACTTCCATTTATACACTGATTTTTATATTCTCTCAGGAAGGAAAGGGAATTACTTTCCGTGTCTATCATCATTTTAAATGAAATAAAGTTTATGTTCTCCCTATCCATCTTTACTTCTTTCCACGAAATTATAAGAACCGGAAATTGTCAATACGAAAAGCCTTCCGGTATAACAGGAAGTTAGACAATATGTTCATTTGTAGATTTGAGTGCTCTTTTATTTTAGAATATGTTTTTCTCTATTACTGCTTCTCTTTTTCTCCAATTATACCGGCGGAACTGTCAATTAAGACATATGTTATGCTTCTAGTTTGAAACGGAAATAAACACAGTGAAAGCTTTTTTCAACAAATTTTGTCATAACTTTGTTGTCAATACAAATTAACGAAAGCATGAGAATTCGAGTTGCTCTCTCTCTCTTTCCCTCTCTCGGTCGCTCCCTTGTTTCCTTAAAATTTATCTAGCTATATTTATAAAGTTACAATAAAATTTATTTAAAGTGACATATACAAATGTAAAATCAATTAAAAATGCACAACCGTATAGTCATAAAGAAGGTCCATGGACAAGTACCTTAATGCAGATAAAGGTGAACTATGTAACAACACTAAAAGAATGCTAGATGTAATATTTCAATGGATGTTCCTCTGTCAAACACTTTGGTTCAATGTTGCGAGAATCCAATTTTCGGACATAAACCATCGATCACTGTCTATGAGTCTGAATATTTATTAAACACCAAAAAAAAAATCAGTGTCTTAATTGTCTATTAGTGTGATTTTACGTCTCCAGTGGAGAGACACCGGTAAGAGAGATATTACGGTAACTGGCTAAATAATAAGGACTGGAGGAGATGAAGATACGATCTATAATTATTGAGAGAAAATGTGTTCTGTAGGAAAATAAGGATGAATCCTTATGGAGTAAAATTAGTAACTCTCCTCGTCTTCTAATCTGACATTCATTCTCCGTCGCTGCATACACCTTGCAACTGCAAATCTTTCCGTAATGGTTCCAAATATATTTTGGAATGTGCCACATGCTATGGATCTCCATAGAAACCGTGAAATCAAAGTACACTTCTTTACCATTTTATTTTAAAAGAGCGTCCTTTGTACAAAACGTCACTTTTCTGTCTGTCTGTCTGTCTCTCTCTCTCTCACTCTCTCCATACATATTGAAGAAGATGAATCAGCGGGAGTTTAGATCAGCGAGAAGTATTTTAAGAAAGAAATTCTGACAGTCTAAGTATCCAGCAAGGGCTCAAAATTCACTTTTAGAAATACGTCATCAACTCTACACTCTATTGTACCCATTACTTGCACACTTTCTGAGCACAATTATATCAGAATTTCAGAAAACATATATACAAAAAGTGTTAAAGATTTTTTTGCAGTGTAGATAATGTGAAAGTGAAAAATCTTAATAAGACTCTGAACAGAATTTTATTAGAGGCCGGATCATAATAGTATCGGTTCTGAAGAAATAGGGTACCCGTTTTCAAGATCCGATTCCGGATATCCGGTTGGGGTGGCTCCTCGGTTCCAAGACACGGACCTTGGCTTCAAGATCTTTACCCAGGCACCCGGTTCCAGGATCCGGATCCTCGGTTCCAAGATCTTTACCCGGGTATCTGGTTCAAGATCTGGATCCGGGTACCTGGTTCCAAGATCCGGATCCTCGGCTCCACGATCGGGATGCGAATCTGTGTAACCAGTTCACCTATTATCCGGAACCGGATACGTTAGTATCAAAGTATTACGGATCCCGATCTATGTGCTAATCCTTAAATTTTATGTTACTGTAAAAGAGGGACGGGAATAACAAAGAAAAAGGTTACAAAGTTTATCGAAGCGACTAAAAGAAAAATTAACAGTAAACCATGAATTCAAATCATTTCGTTCACATTTGCAGAAAATATATAGATATGGTATATATACACACATATAATAGTAAATACATTCCAATATCGTGGTGTATTTAATATGCAAAGCAAAGAACCACAGCTTCCTCTCGTTCCAAAGCTCCAGATATCGATTAGGTTAGAGCGAAGGAGATCGTTTGGCTTAGCGTCACCGTATACGCACGGTAACTACAAAATTTTCAAAACTAATCTATGTAACTTAGTCATTTTCACGAGCCGTAGAAAATAATTTTAAAAAACAAGCAACAACACCCAGAAAACTAACATTTTCCTTCAATTTACCAGATAGCAAGCAGAAACTGGTTAGTTACAAGAGAGACGGAGAGAAAAAAATATGTGACCAAAAAAAAACAACAAAAAAAACAAAGCTCAAGCCCTCCGAAATTTAACCCAAATACCGTGAATGCCACAGAAGCTGTCGCATCGAGATAGATTTCTAGAAAGAAAGAGAGAGAGAGAGAGAGAGAGAGAGAGATTCAAAATTTGAGTTCACTAGAAAGCAGGCAACCAAATCACATCGCATGAGCAAATCGCTTCAATGTTGTAGAGAAGGAACTCAGGATAGCTGGGGGTTGGTAAAAGTGAAGCATCAGAAATGCTGGATACTCGTTAACACAATGAGATGTGGCCAATCCTACTCTTACTGTGTGTGGATAGATCTCCGTACCATTTCTGGCATTTACCTCCCTCCCCCTTACCACATTAACGGATGTAATGTCTGACAAGCAAGGATTGCCTGGAATTTGAACATCACAACCCACAGCTATTTTGGCTTTTCCGACTTCTCTTGCACTATTCGAAAACTGCAGGTTCATCCCTCAATTCAACCCCCTTCTGGCTGGTAGTTCCACATCTCCCATCTCCGCTTCCCCCCCCCTGAAAATCTCTAAATAAGCAGCTCTCTCTCTCTCTCTCTCTCTTACTTTTTCTTTTTTTATTTATTCAAACCACATTCACTCTAAGCCTACGAATTATCAACAGTCAGGGATATCCACACCAACTCTCATTTGTATACTCACATCTCGATCCTTCGTAACTAGCACTCCGTAACTCTTTCCTCTGTTTTTTTTTAGAACAAAATACATACTCTCTTTCTCTCTCTCTCTCTCTCTCACACACACACACACACACACACACACACTCACACATATTCACATACAACAGCCACTGTCTGCGAACAAAATTAATGTCGTATTGTTTCTCTCCTCCTTCTCGGTGTGTCTTTTACGACATATCTCTGTCGCCTAACAAGCTCATATCTCACATGTCAAATATGTTGTCATCTCAAATCCTTTCTAAAATCCCTGTAAGGTGCAACATCCACCTCCACTTTCAACAGTATTACACTCTAAATGGGTGCGAAATGACTGTCATCTTTTAACAAAGACTGTCATAATATTTTCAGAGCTTGTTTAGATATTAAAAATTCCCTGATATAATCACTCAGTAGATGAACACACCAAGGTTTCCAATATTGTTTGTCAATATCTTACCCATACATATAATTATTATTTAGCATGTATACCCAGGAATAAAGAGACGGTATTGTAGAGAGGAAATACATACACGCTTTTCCTTGGCCAACGGTGATGGAAAATTTACGCGACTGATTTTATTTAATATGGGTATTCTCAAACACAGCGTTTTTTTTTATATATATAAAAATATATATATATAAATTAAAATTTATACATTAGTGTCTCGAGTTCTTCGGAAATAATAAACCATCTTCCCAGTCTATCTGTATGTTCAATCCGTCTTTATTTCCTTATCTGTCTGTATACGATATTGCAGCCAAGTTCTTTGATTTATGACATTTCAGACTTCGAAAACAGGAAAACCGCATAAATTATGTCATAAACCGAAAAGAATCGATTAGGATTTTGATAAAACAGAAACCGTTGGCTGCATTTTGAGATTACACTTTTTTTTCTTCTTAAAAGCGGTGTTCCAGAAGCACTTGTCTAAATACATATCTCTCGCACAATTGAGCAAATTGTGATTGACTTTGGTATCAACCCTAGGTAGGATCTAGGTTAAATTCCAGTCGTCAAACTGTTAGTATTTAGCGTAAATATAACACCATATCAAGAATGTATCTCTTGAAAGAAACTTTTGAATGCATTGTGCAAATATTGCACATAGTCTATTTGCACCGGCTGTGTTGTTTGATTCTTCAACTTGAAAATTTTCTGTACGTGGGCGTTCTATAAGCTCAAGATTCACCACGTCTGTTAATTATATTGGATGCTCCCCGTGTTGTATATCACAATAGACAGTCATCAATCTGAATGTCAAAGCCTGAGATAGATGGAACTCAATGCTCATTTATTAAAAAACGAAAGAACTGGCGATCAAAGCCAACATAAACTAACACGCATTGCATCAGCAAAGCAGATTTTTACGGAGGATGTTGATTAAACATCATATTGATATGATCGTCTCTTTTTAAACGTGGACATGTGTGTAGCTCAATTACAGTTCTATTCAGCGAATGCAAGAAATAAAACTTTTCAAGTATACCTGCTATCTAAACCTGTACTAAACAGGGTGAAAAATTAATTTCATCTAAGGGTTAGGTAGACAGATATAATCATGGTCCTGAAGAGAACCAAATTTCATATTTGGATGTAACATGTTAGCATTCAGATATATCTTAGTACTGGATTGGCATGATTACACAAAGTGAGTCATAAAATTTGAAAATCTTCATTTTGCGTTAGCGAAACTTTATTATTATATACCATATCCAATCCACCTTGTATTTTGCCCCCAGGACTATCTCTGCCTAGCCCATGACACCTAGAACATTTTGGCATTTCCGAACACTCCCACTCAGGGTTAAAATTTAGGATATGTGCAGAAAAGGTAGACAGTTTGAGTACCCTACTTTCATCATAATTGAGAAATAGCCACTCGCTACAGAACATTGTACCTACAGCTGGTCCAACGAGAGAAAACAGTGGTGGCGCTGTAGTCTGCTAGTAAACCTACTACAATAAAATAAACGAACATGAACAACGCTTGGGTTGACTATGTATCTGATAGTTCAAATAGACGAATAGAGAATATTTTTATCAACAATTGAAGACGAGATAACACCCAACAATTGACTATCAAGTTTTAGTTCTCAATTTGGCCACGTTATCTCTTTTTGCGGTCAACTTATAAAATTCCTGATACACAAAGATAAAATAACGAACTATCTTATGTAACAAAAGCTTTGTTTCAATTGTTATTAACATCCAAAACTAGCTGTTGAGCTTCTAAGGATGAGAGCTACAATTTTCTTTAATTATTTAGTGACTTAGAACCACTTCGTTCTTTCCACTACTTCCGGCCTTGAACCCAGGGTTACTTTTTAAAGAACACTTGCTGCACACAATTTCTTCACAATACATACTGATAAAACTTTAGCTAATTTATTTATTCATTTGCTGTTCTTCAATATATAGGAAGAAAAGTGACAAATATATTATTTTCTTCGCTCAGTTGATTAAATCAACTATTACAGTGAGGAACCGGATTCTATCATCGCCTCCGCATACATTTTACTTCTTTACTAGAACTGCCAGTTACTTCTTTGTTGTAACTTACATTAAAAGTGTACTTTATATTCATAGAAAGTGGCCAACATAGTTTTTTTTTCTAATCTATCAAAATGTTGCATAAGCTGGTAGTGTGCCCAAATTCATAGCAAATTCAACACATCAAACGTCATCTTTATATCTACGTCTCGAATATAGGTGCAGTATTGCCATATTGTACAACGGTACCTAGCGGCCATTTTCTATGAATCTGAATGTATATATTAACTAATAAATATTCGAATTCTTCAACATTTTGTACGTTGCACAATCTTGCAATATGCCGACGTCCCTAGCAAGTTCAACATGTTGGTTCATTTTAAAGCTATTGGTACAGTATTGCCGTATTGCGCAAGCGTACCTAACAGCCATTTTCTACCAGTCTGAATGTATTTAAATTAATAACCATCTGATTTATTGAACATTTTTGTGTCCAATTCTTGCTTCTCCTTATATTCTTTTCAATAAAAGCAGCTTTGTAAAAGTAGTGTCAGCTCCCAACGTCGAGTACATATATCAATCACGTGGATACTTCCTACTCTTCTATCAGAATGTTAATTAAGTAAACGTTCCATTCATGTATATACTGTACTAGAGGCTCAGCACGAAGGCCTACTTCGTTTGCCCCTTGTATTTTAACGAGAATCAAACGAAGGTTCCTTTTTTTCTTCTTTTCACAAGTTCTACTCAAATTTCCAATATAAGATCTCGCTTTATTCAACAGTTAGGTCGCTGGATTTTTTTTTCTTTGGCATTTCTAAAGAGAGTGGAAGGGGTTGGAGGAAGAGAAATGGGGTAGAAAGAGATGAAGAAGAAGAAAGAGCGAATCAGAATTTCCGTCTTCCACGAAAACCGTTTTTCGATTCTTCGTTTCAAGGATTCTGTGCTGCATTAAATTCCCCGAGCCCTGAACAAGTTACCGTCTACAAGGACTCCATTAGTAGCATCTTGGGTATTTGAACGGAGAAAAGAGCCCACACCACACCCAAGACTACAAATTCTCCACCCACTTTTCCAACCACTCTTATTCCAGATCTTCGGTCCTCTTACATTAAATCTGCAGATCTATTGCGCAGCTTTCTCGCACCGTCTACTCATCTCGGCTTTTGGAACTACTCCTTCTCTCCCTTCGTCTACTTATTCGACTCAACACCTTATTCCATCTCCTATTATGTCCTTGGCATCATTACTTTGGTCTAGTATTACTAGTAGTAGCAGTAGTACCTTTGTGGAAAAGAAGCCTTCATTATTAGTAGGCCCGAAAGAGTAGTTACCCTTGTACCGTAATGGAAAGGAAATTCTCAGTAATAGATATGGTGTTGATGTTTGTATGTTGAGCAAAGAAACAGCTTCTGGAAAGTTTTTTTCTTTTCTTGCTATTCGCATTTTCTATTCCTCGTATTCAATTCAAAGTGACTTACATATAAATATATACTGATCTTAAATTACTCGTTTTTTTTTTAATCACAAAAGAAAATTAAAATCAAGAAGCTTAAATCCTTGAATTTTGAATAGAAAATTCTGCATCTAACAACCCACGTTGTTAGTCATTTCTGTCAGAAATTTTTTTGATCTTCTTTTTGAAGATTTGAACCTTGTAATCGTCTAAGGCGTTGGGTTCTGTCCATAATTGTGCTATTCTGAGCTTTTATTTATGCTGTCTCTCTTGTGTATTTACGTACGTAGTTGTTTACCTCGCGTAGATTTTTTAGGTCCTTGAAGAAGACTTTATATTCACGCTCTGCCTGCACACAGAAAAATCGATCCATAAATGTTAACTAAACAGGTCCAGTTAAGGGTTTTCTGGTACCGTCAACAAAACATTTGATACTACTAACTGGACAAGATCTAATTTGTATGGTACATGCAGCGAAACACAAATGGTAAAAAGGGTTCAGATTAATGCAACTAAACCGTAACAGATACTGAACAATATGGTAACAAGAACTGAACGATGTTTGATTGAACTCCAACAAAACATGTCTGATGCCAAGTTACTATGTATTATGCAACATTTTACTAAACATTAACAGTAACAGGCACCAAATGCGTAATGGGAAGAACGTAACTGGGCGGTTATAGTTGCTGCAGCCATACATCCAGTGGGAAGTATATTCACTGAATGTCTTGGAAAGTGGCAGCCAGTTTGTTTGAGAAATGTCGTCGACCCGAACAGTAAAGTAAACGTCATTATGATACTCTTGAGATGTCTTACTTCTGTAAAGTCACGAATCAGTCTTCTTTATAGCTCTATTCTAACACAGGATCAATTAATAAAATTTCCAAGTTTCGAATGATTAAAGCCTACATAAATGTCTTTACTCCAGAAACTGTTTTCGTAACATAAAAGGACTAGTAAAATGTCTTCTGTTCAACAGCAGAAACGGTGTAGCACGGGTAGAGCGTTGGACAATGAACAAGCAACTCTCACGGTTGTGTGTTCGAGCCTCACTCCAGCCCTCTCCTTTTTATTTTTTCGCTAGTTGATACTGTTTTACTATATGCATCCAGTAACAGGCACTATAACGTCTGGTACACTGCTTACTGAACATATTGTTCCGTTCACTAAATACCTTTAACTAAATATGTTCGGTTGCCATAGCCGAACGTTGACTGCCTGCAACTGAACGTTCAGTGACCTTTTTTTGTGTGTGTGTGCGGCCGGCCGGCCGCAACTTTGAACTGGAGAATTGCTAGAGATAAGAAAGTGGTTGAGATGTCGTTCGAAAGGTCTCGGCAAGACGAGTTCAAAGCCTCCCAAACAGTCTTGGTTATTATAGGGTATTTGTGTTGTCAACTCATTATTTTAAAATTAAATTTTTCAAATCTATTCCATTCCCCATTATACTTATCTGAACCAAAAATTGGCATAAATATTATTTTCGACAGAATAGGAAAATACTGTGGGTGTCCTAGTCCTTGTCAACGTATTTTATACAAATGAGTGCTTTTGTGTACCTGAGCTGCTACCAAGGGACCGTAGTCTCTTCGTGATTGTTAGTAGATTTGCAGAGTGTTTTAATTATTGTCCTGTCAAATTCACTTATAACAATCACTGTTAGCTTCTAATATTCTACCACTTGTATGTCTGTCTCTTACTTTTTTCTTCATTTGTCCTTAGACGGGATACCTTTGAACGCGAATACAAGGAAACGGATGCATGAGAAGGTCGAGATCATTGGTGCTACTTCTGCTTCTTTCTCTTTTGCAAAACGTAATGTTTGGCCGGTAATGGCACCAGTTCATAGATTTTCGGCGGGATTTTAGCCATGGAAATAGAGGCTAGTGGTCGAAAAGGTATGGAATGAAAAGATTCTAACGGCTCGCAGAAATTGTTGTAATCCCACTCACTATCAGTGGTGCGGTAGGGACATTGAAAATATTTTTTTTTCTTATAATATAAGTGATTATGGCAGTGGGATTATGCCATAGTGATTCTGACCTGACTCGAAAGTCGAAACAGAATCAAGCTTGATTTTACAAGTGTGTCAACTTAATGCAAGCTTAGCAAGTTTTAACAAGTTCTAGCTAGTTTACAAGAATCACGGTTGAAATAGCCTTCACAGGACAAGGAAGAAGACCTTAAAGTACTTCTTAAAGAAGAGAAAAACGTTGTCCTGGGTGGGAATTGATCGCAGGACCCACAGTACACAAATCCGATACGGTAGTCGCCAGGCTACGAAATCACACGATCTAACTGGCTTTCCATCCGTTATTTATATAGAGTGATTATAAATAATTCATCAGGTTTCGTGGACTTATTAAAAAAAAGACCAATACACTTACAGCAAAACAGCATGCCGCAAAAGAATCAGAAACTGTCGACGTTTTAACGAGTAATTTCTCATACATGTAACTTTCACGACTAGCGATAGATGGTAGCAGTTGTGAAAATGGCGTCTGGACAGCAAAAAGCGTTTTGCGTCTTAGAATATGAAAAATGTCAGTCAGTTGTTACAGTTCAACGTGCATTCCGAAGACAGCATTCGCATTTGGGGCACACAACAACCACATGTAACAGTGCAGTATGAACGCAACTCCCCAAAAGTAGATGTTTTTGCCGGCAGTGTCGCAATCAACGGTTTATAGTCCTTTAGGTATGGTTCTTTAGATATGTGATTTGGATGAATAGCCAATTGAAACACGTGGTGTTTCGTGGTGTAACACGTGTTTCAATTGGCACCCAAATCGCAAGCAACCCAAGCGTGTTTATCAGCCCTAAGTGACCAAAGGAAGCCACATTTGATGATGATGCCATCTGTCGCTAGTCGTGAAATTTAAATGTATGAGAAATTACGCGTTAAAACTTAGATTCTTTTGAGGTATGTTGTTCCACTGCAAGTCTATTAGTCTTTTTTTTTTAATAAACTCACGAAACCCGAAGAATTATTTGAAATCACCCTTGCAAGAGATGCCGGTAATAGAAAGGTGGTAGTCGGCGATGATTAGCCTACGGCGACAGCGAGAGTGCAATGAAACAAAATTGGTATGAATTTCAAGTTTGACAAGCTTTCTCACATAAGCCTGCTCGTTCCTACAAGCCTGAATTAGGATAGTTGTAACAACCTAGCCACTTATGTTATTCTAACAAGCTTCTTTCATGCTTGTTTATTATCTTCAACACAATATCAAGTTTGCCAAGCTAAAAGCAAGTGACTGACAACCTTATTTCAAGTTGCAATGCTTTCTGGGATAGAGGAGAGAGAGAGAGAGAGAGAGTAAATATTATGCATTTCAGTGCATCAAATAGTGAATTTAATTTGCGTAGTTTACTTCGATGCTTTTAATGTTCTGTGTGGTACCATGTAACTAGCTTAGGCATAACTATCTGTATTTTCACAGGAGGTATGTGCCTTGCATTTTTTTACGTCAGTAGTCACTTTTTTTTTATCTCCAAGTATGTGATTATCACGGTTTGTAAACTAAAGTTATTATACCATGTGTCAATCTTTGTCAGCAACATAAAATTTTCATGGTACTGCTTCTATTTTTTTCAATCTTTAATGAAATTTTATAGTTAAATATATTTTTTTATACACTGACATTTTAGCAGCCTTTTTTATCCTACCATGTTATTTACTTCCTGATTTTTACGTCGTAATATTCGATAATTAATCTACGCAATACAAAAGAAAACTCTTCATTGTACATGATATCCACTGCATGAAATCAGGCCTGCCACAGCGTTAACTAATTCCGTCTTTTGTCATTTCAGAGGGTTGAGACGTAAAATATTCATATTTTATTCAAAGATACATTAAGGTCCAACGCATCTCTGTACGAAATATTAATATTTTATGTTTCATATATTTCGTGTTATCTCAAACTTTAAAAAGAAATTAATGTCGCTTGTATTCTTTTACTTCCGAGTTCCACAATTTCTCTCTTTCATTTTTTTTT
>JAGDQP010067326.1:0-11164 GCA_022664845.1 Lepisma saccharinum
ATGACAAGTGTGCTCTAAAGACGTGATATGCGTATTTAGTTTTTCAATCCAGCCTCTCTGTAATATAAAAACAGAACATTTCCTAAATACTTATTTCAGTATATTACCGACATGTAAATTGAAAAAAAATTAGGAAGAGTTTTAATTCGAAGAAAGAAAAAAAATCATCGCTCGTTGTTGTGTTTGTGCGTGGCTTATTTTGGAATTTTAAAGGAATTATTGTTTATTAGTATTTTTAAAACTTTTAGGAGGAAGAAATAAAAAAGATAAAGTTAAATTGCAGGTTTTATATATTGAACCATTTAAAATGGAATATATTACATGGTTATGCTTATGAAAACGAAGAAAGTCCTTTTTACCATTTCTTGGTTCCTTGCAAAACACGAGGAGGTACAGAAATTGATTTATTTCAGGGTGCTTTTTCGCTCTAAGTTCAATAATACAGTTTCCTGATAAAAGCACCACGAAATCCTCAGGGCACGAGTTGTTCATGGTCACGGAATAAGCGAATTAGGGCTCGATATTGCGTGCAGTCCGTCGTTGGTTCATATTCTGTACCATGTAGTTTGACGTTACATACTTCTAAGAAAAATACATTTTTAATACGCAAATAAGAGGTGCACTAGGTGAATTTTTTGTGTGCAGAAAGAAAAGAGCAGAGCATGTGGACTTATTTATAAAATAAATTCAGTAACTTTGAAATTCCGTATCTGTTTTAACATTGTGTATTCTATGTTCATTCGTGGATATAATTTCTAATTTATGTTTACATGTAGTTTATTGAAAAATCTTGCCTTAGTTGTACAGGGTGGTGCAGATAAAAGGTCCGAAACCACAAAACCACCATTGTTTCGGTTACCTGTATTTTGTTTCTTGATTGTACATGTTCGATCAGGTTTATAACTGGAGGTCCCAGGGTAATGTGAACCGATGGAGGTTTTCATCCGTTCCATCACCTTCTGGGATGATTTACCACAAAAATGGGAGCCACACTTTAAAGTGAATCCCGAACCACTACGTCTAGTGCATCGGGAATCGAATCCACAATCCCTTAATTACAGATGAGCGAAGACACCATGTGTAGCAGTAAGCACGTAAAGATTGTCAGAGCACTGTTGCAATTTCCCAGGAATACATTTGATAGAGATCATGTCATGTAATATATAAGGACTGTTTGAAAAGTTCGCGGTTTCAAAATGAAAGGGTATGAATATGATTTTGAAATAACTTTGTTTTTGGTAATATAGTTGCCTTACGAGTCACAACACTTTTTACATTCTTTTCTTTAGTTCACAATGGTTCGTGATGTCCTCTAATCTTCCAACGTTAATTTAACTCATTTCCCGACGTCATACAACGATGAAATTTTGCACAGCGACGTAAGTCGGGTGACAATACAATATTCCATTGTTACTTCCATATATTTCTAGATATTTATGTATTTTGAAAGCTTTATTTCATATTTTAATATGGACTTGTTTATCCTAAAATAAACAGTAGCCTGCAACGAATTTGAGTTTAACATGTTGCAGAACCCTTTAGAATTGGGGGTCACAAAACATTAACTTGAGAAAAAGTATCTGAACACGAAAATAAAATCGAAAAAATATAATTAAAAAAAACTTTTTTAAAGATATACTTTTCTTAAACAATTCGTAGTAAAAAATAGTTTTGTTTATGCATGACTAAAAAGAAAAACATGGGGCGCGCCAATTCAGGACTTTATAAAGTGACTATATAAGAGTGCCCCCCCCCCCCATATTTTTATTTTTAGTTTACCAAGAAGGCTGTTTTTATAGCTTCGGGATAAGTAGTCATTTTCCTCACCCACTTCGTATTTAACCAGGAAAAGATCCTAGGTATGTGTAGGTATATGCTGGTTTTCCGATGCAACCAGTGCCAAGATATTGATGGTTCCGTAGTGTGAATGTTACCAACAAACAATTATGGTGATCCTACCAATGTTGCGTATTATTCCATCTTTTCCGTGAAGGGACTAGAATTTACGAAACATCAGTCTAACCTTTGCAAATCTTTAGCATTTGCAGAAAATTCAAACTAAAAAAGTGCGAAACTGCAAGAAATTTCGTATGAACAAGGAAACTATAACCATATTTGTCCGAACCATGAGTCGCATTTAATGTAAGCCTCCGATTACGGTTACTCATTAAGATGTTGAACTTTTATTTATTTATTATATAAATAGTTTGAAGTTAAAATGAAGGATCCAGAACATCTTGTCAAGTTGTAATTTCCCTCAGAAAGTTCATTGAAAAATGAATCAAATGATTTAATAATGGTGAGGAAAAAAAAATCTTCCACCCTCAGGTCTTTGATTTGAAAAACCCAGAAGCTATATCGGTTGTATGGAATCTACATAAAAAGCTGTTCTATTGAATTTTGAATTTATTTATGGCCTTCAGGCATCTATAGCCCAGGCCGGGAAAGGATGCGAGTAGGGTCTAACTTGAAAGTACCATCCCGGTATTTGTCTGGTGTGACAGAACAGAAAGTCTTAAACTGTCAGGATGGTCTGTCGAACCCAGGACCTCGCGAATGCGAAAACGAAACTCTCCAACTGAATTATGACCACTCGGTACGTAGTTCTATTATCGTGGTTGAGTTCTACGTCATGAACCTTTTATTTTTTTTATAGTCTTACAATTGTTTCATCAAGTTATCCGTAGACATTCTCAGAAATGTTATCCTATTTGTAAGGTCTCTGTCGACGGATAACTTGATGATACAATTGTAAAATCTTTATAAAATATTAGAGGTAATGACGTAATAAAATTAATATTAGAGGTAATCCGACAAAACTACTTAAATGTGTAAAATCGTCATGAAAGCTTAAACTTTGAAAAAGTAGCTCTTTTTACTTATTTCTTTTGGAAAGAAATTAATATTTAAATCTTCTCTGAGTTTTTCCACTTCAAGCCAGGAAATAGCAAAAATTACATATTGTTATTGCCAAAACGTTATTCTGAAATTGACATCGAATTTGCGACTAACAATCACTTCCTCAGAAACGAATCTTTTCAGTTGGCTTGACTCGGACCGTGTTGGGAAGTCATATTTGTCTTGTTATGTTACTTTGTTCGCTCGTTTTCTCAGTGATGAGCGACCTCAAGTTATTTATCTACATTTTTCTTTATGACAGCGTAGTGTCGAAAATTACATGTCATTAAATTAAATTTCAAATGTTATAACTGTGTTATAAACAGAAATTGTGTTTGTGTTGGAAATTCATTGAATTGTAAAGCAGCCGTGATTGATGTCAAGTTCATGTTTAATATCCTGGTCACTGATGTAACAGTCTCTTTCGATCGATCCTTTAGGACGACGACGTCGCCTCCGTCGTTGCATGAGATTTTGAAGGTCATTTGAGGCAGGGTCACGCGTGTGAAGGGGGTATTAAGATATTAAACGCAGTAACACAGCTGTTCGTTACTTATGGTAAGGTCTTGGCCTGCACAATTTGAAGTCCAACGCGTATCACTATGCATTCAAATGAGGAACATCACATTAATTTGGGGTATGAGGCTATGTTCCTCTTTGTGGTTGGTGCAAAGATGTTCGTTTTAATTTCATTGGTGTTCCCGTAAGCGACCAAAAATTTTCTAACAAGCTGAAGCGTACTTGCTTCGAGGCATTCTGATAACCTAAGACACAGCACGGGTATATACTCATTCTACCTTGAATGAAGATCTGGGCAGCTACCTTTCCCATTCATTCTGCCACACAGAGGAGTGCAGTGGAGGCGTGACGTGCTACTGAATCCTAAAGTTGTAAGATTCACAAACGTAAAGTTTGCTTTGTTGATTTTCCAAATTTAATTTCGAAAGCCTGAAGTCAGAAGGTAGATAAATTTTAGGTACTAGCTACAAACCCGGGATAACTACTTCCAAGGAGTCGCTAGTCCAAAGTTTCCGCCGTGCTGTTGCAAATTCATCAAAATTATATGTCGTGTAACAGCTAGCCTCAGTCTCCCTTACATCATGCATCTGTAAATAGTCCAAGAAGGAAGAGTTTCACCCTGCTCCGTTATTACGAGAAACTTGGGAGCTCACTGCCTGATTGTTCAGAGTATTATAACTGAAAATACTTTAATAGGACTTCCAGAAGGGGCATTTACAATAATAATGACTGGCTGTGAAGTTAGAAATGTACTGTTTTGTTTTCCCCTCTCTCTCACCTGGTGGCGAAGGGTCATTGACAAAAGTGGGAGTTATGGATCAACTACCAAGTTCTACCTCAACCTTGGTGTACATGGTCTTCGGCTCAAACCCAGAGTTTCGGAACCCTCTTAAACAAAATCTGTAAATACTTGGAAGCTCACAAGTTTGTTTAGGGCGTTAGTTTTATTGAAATAAACAAAATATTCTGAAAGATGAATTTGAGTCAGTCCATCTGAAAACGTTCGTTTTGGTGGCTCGACTCCACCGCGCTTTTTTTTTTTTTTTTTTTCACACACACACACACTTGTTATGTACTTGGGTCAGGAGAAATTTCAACTTTGATTTTGAAGGCAGTCACAGATTTCCCAAAAGGGGATGAATGACCCCAATGTTCAAACTAAAGCTAGTTCAGCATTGTTCACCCCCCAGTTTACAAATTGTAACTGCCGTCAACATTAAATTTCTACCGTAGTTTCTCCTGACATAAGTGTATTATGTGTGGAAAAAAAATAGATTTTTATCTGGTTTCCCATGTTCATACCAAACCGCACACGAGCGTTATGCATCCCCAGCTTGCAAATTTGTAACTCCTTCGAACTCAGATATCGAAGTTGAAATTTCTACTGACAAATGTATAACATGTTAAAAAGGGGGGGGGGTATATTTTGTCCCACCAGAGAGATATTGGACCTTCATTATGCATAAAATGCGATTTTTTTTTTCTAAAATTCATATAAAATTAAGGAAGCCTATTTCAATCCGGCTTCATATTTTTTATACCTTCAATATATTTTGGTATGTAATAGTGTACAGATATCAACTTTGATATTCAGTCCCTTACGTGGGAAAAAGCACTCTTAAAACCTTCTTTTTTCTTCTTCTTCTAATTTGACATTCACATTTAGATACCATTTTGACCAGTTCGATTACGTTTTAGGCCTTTCCCAAGGCTAAAGTTATGAAGCAGACATTAAAGGAAACAATGTTTTTTGTTTAAATGTCCTATGATAAACCAGTCTACATATAGTATATTTTCGGTAAACGTCCAACACTAATTCGTCGTGCGCTGCAATACAAAAACGACCGCCATTAATTAATTGTTTGGAATAAATATAGATAAAAGGATACCCGTTTTGAACTATCCTCATATGAAGGGTTTTCTTTTTCTTTGCGATGAAAGGAATTGAGCAACCAAGCTGGACGATTTAAGATGGATGGACCCATTTACAAATTGCAATTAAGATGGATCTGAAGATTCCATTCGCTTTTCGTAAGATTTTTCTTTTTCTTTGAAGTGAGAAAACCATCAGAAGTAAATCTACGGGACGAATATTTGAAGTGTTACACTTCATCAAAAAAGTCAGCTTCGTGCTGAGTAATATGATGTAATTTCCCGTCAGCAGAGTACTTTTTTCGGCACTTGAAATGAAAATTGAAGTATGAGAGACGAGAGTATTTTGCAATTTCTGAAGAAGGGGGTACGAGGTGACCTCAGCTATCTTCTGATATGATATATAGCTACTTAGGCTCCATCGGAGTTGCCTATAATCGTTTCCAGAGAACATTGGAAACCTAGTGCTTTCGGCACTATGCGCATGAAATTGTGTGGGATGGGACAGTTTGTCGCGATTTCTGGAGTAGGGATAGGGATGGCATAAACTATGCTTTGATATGTTGTAGAGTTAATTAAGCTTCCTTGAAGAGCCTATAATCTTTTACGTTAAACATAGGCAGCGTAAGAGTTTTCCGCACTTCGTGGAAGCATGTGGAAGATGACATTAGGTTTCCGATGCTTTCCGGAAACGATTTTATAGACTTCCATGCGCGTAAGTGCCGAAAACACTAAGTTTCCAATGTTTTCCGGAAACTATTATAGGTCACGCCGACGGAACTTAAGAAGCTATACAACGTATCAAAAGATAGTTGAAGTTACCTCCGACCCCTTCTTCAGAATTGCAAAATATTGTCGTCTCTCATAAACTTCAATGTTAATTTCCAGTGCCGAAAAAAGTACCTTGCCGATATTTGGCGGGGGGAATTATATCATGTTACTGAGGACGAAGCCTGCTTTCATTTCCTATACCTTCCAATTAGTCGCGTTTTAGGCGTCGCAACCTATGTAAAGTGTACGCTTGCTTTAATTCCGTAATTTAAGAGTAGAATGTCATTGGTCATATAAAAAGCTCTAAAAGTTACTCATTTAACTTAGTTACAGACCAACACAATTATTGTATAATTATAATTGCTTCAAAGTAATGTGAACAAACTCTGTAGCAGCCGCGTGTTTAGACAGCGATATATGGCTTGGGAACGAGTCCACGTCACTAAGAAGGCGGTTTAACTGTGAGAATGATAGTTTTCAATTGCTTAATATCTCTGTTGACTAAATGTGTTTTTTATTTGACTTTTCTCGGAAGTCGTTGTGGTTATAATTTGATTTTTATCTTTGCTGCGAAAATTGTTAGGAATGCGGACTGAATTCGACAAGACAATACTACCTTGAGATACCCCATTTTATATGCAAACAATGTTGGCGAACACATTCCAACCGTAGTAGATTCGAACCCACTCGTCCTCACAGTGGATCATTTACGAGAAACTACTTTTTTCAATATTTTTAGTATTTAAAAATATTTCTCGAGTAAAGAATCCATGTGTTCAGTCGTAATTACCTGTATTTTCCCTTTTAATCGTTTTAATCTAATTGATTACTTCACAGATTATTTACGTCGTGTACACACATTCGCAAAAGTATTCGGACAGGTGGTAATTCAAGAATTTCTACTAATGTAAGTCATGCTACATAACCGGTAGAAATAAGTGTTTTACATGTGTAATGTTTGGATCTTTTTTTCACCTACCGATTACAGCGTCTCATGTGGAAATATTCTTAGTCTACCTACCTGAGCTCGTCTTCACCTGCAGCATTTTTGGCAATTTGGGTACATATTTTTACCTATGTGTTGTGATACAGAAGCACTTAACATTGCTCGAAGGTACTTTTTGTGGCCATTTAGGCTCAATTTCACCACGTACCTAAATTCACACATTAGCCGGCCTCTCAACGTACATAATTATTTGAGCCCTTCAGTTGCCTATCGGGCCATGTCCATTCGTGTTGGAAAGAGGGTTTATTGATTTAAAAGGATCTGAAAGTGCTAATCTTCCAGCTGACGGGTTTAGACCTCGTTCAACCTACTGAAGGTTCAATCTGACCATCTGTCTTGGCAGTTCATGAATGTGATTGAACTATCTGTGGTTTAATCATTCTTGTAAAATTTGTTGAAATTGACTTGACGCGATAGGCAACTGAACGGCTCATTTGTCTCCAAGATTCTGCCTCGAAATGCTCTTCTAACGGAAAACCGTCCTCCCGAATGCCAACTCATGTCTGAATAATTTTGTTGAATTAACAGTTCGGTTAGTGAAAGAGAAGAGAAGCCAATGTATGTCTCCACGATTTTTGATCACTTAATTGTTTTATGAGTCGTTCAAAAGTGTTGATTTTTTTTATTACTGAAATGTGACTATTAGGAATAGAGGGTACTAACAACTGGAATTCTCAATTGCACTAAATATGTTAAATTACGCGGGTCAAAAAGTACCTATATTGAATTGAAAGCCCGAATATATTCGTTCATTCCCAAAGGTAAGAATATACCATCTGAAATATTTTATGGGGTACTATTTTATGACCAATTATTACTAAAAGTGTTCAAGAACTGTTTCGAAAGAAACAAAATACAAAAACCGAATTTTTACCCATGATGTAGCGCATGTCACTTCCAACTAGTTAAAAGGTTACCGATATTAAAACTCTGAGTATATTCGTTCCTATGAGAATACATAATATATAATAATTTAGTAAGTATTTATTCGCTGCAGCTAAGGACGCCCAAACGTTTATACTTCATTTTTCTTCTTGAAAGTGCTTATGCGTGAAGGTATGAGTGAGTTAGCTGAAAGAGTTGTGTGAATTTAGAATTAGAGAAACTTACATCAGGAGATATTTGAAAGAATAAAAACGGGGGAAAAATTAAAACAATGGTTGATTAATACTCTTACTTTTTTAAGTGAAGTTGTGTGCTCTCTTCTGACTATGTAACTAACTGCATGAAACGTGTGGATTCGAGGTTTAATACTATTTACAGGAAATTGTGGAGTTGCCCGAGTATTCTCGCGCTTTTAAATCCCGATATATTTAAGCTATTACGTTACTGTCTTTTACAAACAGTGTGTATTCAGCGATATATATATATATATATATATATATATATTTCTTTGTTCTCCAGGCTTGCTGAAATGTTCAGGTTTGACACTGTCCGAATAATATCGCGAGCTGTCAAATATTGATTTGCGTTAAGTACAAAGTGATAATGCGTGCATTCTTTTGTTTCTAAGAAACTTTATCTCATCGCAAATAGCGTATAGGACAAAGAGAACGTTGTGTGACAGAAAACACGAATAGCCGTAAAACGTGATAGTGATTTGGAGCGTGTTGGCGCCAATCTAGCGAATGAAGCGTTACTGTTTACTCTTGTGTGTGTGCAAGGTTCAACAACCATAAGGTTGTCAGTAGTTTGCAGATAATGATTTGGCTTGAAAATTCAAATAACAATTGCTTTTGTTGAGACAGATTTCTTTCAACTTGATGTTTTTAAAATAATGTACATTTATACAGGGTGCGTGACGGGAAACGGACGATTTGAGAAGAGATAGAATTCCAGTAATGTGTATTGCAAAATGTATTTACCACAATGAAAGGATATAGTATGACATTACATTTGATGCAGATTATGTACGGAAAAGAATTTCACTTAAATGACGACCATTTTGGCGAATGCAGATGTTGAGTTATTCTTCGAAGTTCACTTGTCCTGTCCAAAAGTTCTTGGTTAATCAGTCTCACATGCTGACGAATGGCGTCCTTAAGTTTGTCTAATGTGCGTGGCTTTGTTTCGTACACTCGGGACTTGAGGTAGACCCACAAAAAGAAGTCACACATTGACAGGTCGGGTGACCGCGGAGTCCATGAAACATCGTCAAATCGTAACGCGAGTTGGCTTGAGAAACATAGCTCAAAGAACACGCATTGAGGCTCTGGTAGTATGCATGGTCCATGTGCTGTTGAAACCACACCTGCTGTCTGTTTGTTAATCCTTCGTATCCGTAGTTCCGGTTCTAAGAATGTGTTGACTATCTGGATGTACCGACCTGAGGTTACAGTCATTGTTATTCTCAAAACGCTACTGTTTCGTCTTCATTACAGTTCCACGTGTTCAAGATGATATTGCGACTTGGAATGGCCTCATGACGCCCGATATTAAAACGGCGCCGAAAGAGACACTGTGTTTCAATAATCGACACGCCACTTTTTACGGAACTATTTTGTATGAACACAAGATGTAATGTCCACGGCGCCATGACTGCAACTGCTTTTGCAAGAACTGCCGAGCCGACGATGGCATAGCCGAGCGAGGCAGTGCCCACTCATTACCAATCTTCTTCTATCTGCTTAGATATTTCAGTTTGAAACGTATGCCTTTCCCTGACACACCCTGTATGTCAAGGACCATATGCGAAAGCCTGTTTAAGAAACTGCGTCTTCAGTAGGTTGCAGTGCAGTAGATACAAGGTAGCTTGTTCTTTTGGTTGGAAGCGTTGTTTTTATTTACTTTAATCAACTTTGATTACTTTTTATATGCTAATTTTCTTCCTTGTGTTATTTTATTGAAGTGAGGCGGCAAGTACTGGTAATCCTTGCCGGCTCGGGTCTTTCAGTGCCAAAGCATACCGGCATTAGAAAGTGTTATGCCTAGGCAACACCTTAAGACAACATACGTCCTCTTCACTTCGAGCCTTGGCATAATCTGAAAACTGCGATGAATGTATAATTTCATTCTCTGTTGTTAGAGTTTCATCAGGTTACCCAACGGCCTCTTTCTCTCTGGCTTCCCAGCCACGATGGAATATGTTTTTTTCCCATTCGAGATACATCACCTACCCATCTTAGCCGTTGTGATGTCATTATTCGTAAAACATCGTCTGAATCCTACAGTCTATTGGGTTCTTCATTATGAAATCTTTTCCGTTCTGCTGTCGTTTCGGCCCGTATCTCTTTCTCAAAATCTTATTTTCAAACACTCGCAACTTATTTTTGGCTTACTCCAACTTGGGCAACCGTAAAGTATTACCGGCAGAATAGCCGTTCTATATATTTTTAGTTTCAGCTTTCTTTACGTTAATCACGAGGTTAGGAGTTTCTGGACTAAATACAAACATGCGTTGCCCGATACTAAGCGACTTATTTCTTCCGTAATTTCGTTTTTGCTGGTCACGAAATGCTGCCAAGTATTTACATTTGCCTATGAAATTGTTTCTATTTCTTGACTCCCTGTTTTCGACTTACCATGCATTTCGTTTTCTAAGTTCACCTGTAGACCTATATCGTCCTCTATTAAATCTACATCATCCGCGTATGGGAACTGTTGGTTCAAGCCATTCAGTATTAGTCCCATTTTGTCAGCTTACTTTTAGAATCATATTCTCATGTAATGTTAAACAGTGGTGACAAAGCGTCACCTTGTTTCAATCATCTGTGAATCTCGAAATTGACTTCTTATTATCTACACGTATGGTGCTTGTAGGATCTCTGAAACGTTTTTAAATAATAATAATTCCAAATCGTACCTGCATCATCATCATCATATTCAGCCGTTTTCTATCCACTGCTGGATGAAGGCCTCCCCCTTTTCTTTCCACATATCTCGGTCTGCTGATATCCTCATATTGTATATTTTTTCCCTTTTGATAAAATCATATGCTTTCTTAAAATCAATGAACAACTGTTGAACCGTTCCATTGTGTTCCCATTTCTTGTTTTAATATATCTTAAGGCGGAAAACCGGTCCAACGTAGATATTTCTTCTAAATCCACATTGGTGATCTCCAATTATTTCATCCACATAGTAACATTTGGGAGTAGA